>CABFWB010001725.1:30764-57734 GCA_902151455.1 Timema bartmani | reverse complement strand
TCAAAGAAAAAATATGTTTTTGAAATTGTATATTGATTAAAAAATAAATAAAAATAAAATCTTTATCATGTGAATTTAGGCCATGTGGCGGTGAAGATAGTTGAATGTATTTTATTTGTGAATCAAGAAGGCCATGTGGCAATGAATATAATCGATTAATGAACTTGTTTAGCTATCAATAGTTATTCAATATTTAATCAAAACGAACTATTTAAAATGTACAAGTTATTTATAAAGAGAGAATAAGAAAAAAAAAACTTACTGGAACATTAAGAAAAAAAAACACTTACTGGAACATTATTTTTTTTCAAACAAAAATAGTGTGATCAACATTTATTTAAAATGGTCACTAATCTCAGTAGAAACATTGAGGAGTAATAATTATGTCAGTCATAATCAACTGGTTGTTTTATAACCATATCCTTTTGTGTCAATACATAGATGTTCAAAAATATCGAGCTAATTGATCTTTAACCTATAAATCAATAGGGCACATCTTTTGTAAGGTAAACAAATGAAAATAATTATTTGTATAAGAAGCTTGCACCTCATACATATTAATAATCATCATTTTATAATTTAAAGTTTTATTTGTTTTAAATTGTGAATTGTGTGTGGTAAACATGAATATAATATATTACAACAGCTCAGAATGGTTAAAATTGAAAATGCTTATTTTTTTGCTAAAGCTTCGAATTTTCTGAAGTAAATTTTTTTTTTGTTGAAGTTGAAGATAATTAATATTCACTTAGACTTCGAAATTCTCGAAGCTTCACACACCCCTACTTGTTTTGAGATATTTCAAAACAAAAGGGACTACAAAATGGTCTGTGATGCTAGAATTGATTAGAGCAGCGTTTCTCAATTGGGTTCTGTGAGGCAAAATTAAGGGTTCCATGAAAAGATTAAAACAATTTTACATCTCAAAAGGTAATAACATTTTAGACACATTTATATCCAGCAGACGCGACTATATTTGGGTTAGGTTGCTTTTACTGCATTCTGGATTCTCACTATACTTTGTAACCAGAATGAGGTATCAAAACCGACTTGATGAGGCTCCAGACATGTGAATACAAGTGTCAACAATTGATCTAATAGAAGAATTTGCCAAAAAAATAAATAATTATTACACTCTTCTCATTAAAATATATTTTGACTTTTTTCTTTTGTATTTTTATAGTAACAATAGTAAGAAAAGAATCTGATATTATAATTATCATTTATTTAAGGGACATAAAAAAGGACAAAAGGTAAGTTGCTTTCCCCCTGGAAAAATGTAACTTTCAATTTAAAGGTGTTTGATCTTGAAAAAAAAAATACATTTTTCACCTGTGGCTTTTTTTTATGTGCTAAGCTTAACATATTTTAGGGATTCCATTATGTTGTTCGAAATATTAAAATGTTCTGTGAATAGATTTATTTGGGAAACACTGGATTAGAGTAAGTTCCTTGTAATATGCAATTTTTTAAAGTGTTTTGTTAAGTTTTTAAAAATAAAATAAAAATATTTCAATATTTATTATGCCGCCAGGGATGTTATGTTCGAAGAAATTACAAAACAAAAGAGTTAAATAGACACCAAACACATTTTAAATGCTAGCGTTGCCGACCAAAGGTAGCTTCTTCAGGTTCAGAGTACAAACTAGCTTTCACTGCCACAAGTAGCTTCTTCAGGTTCAGAGTATAAACTAGCTTTCACTGCCACAAGTAGCTTCTTCAGGTTCAGAGTATAAACTAGCTTTCACTGCCACAAGTAGCTTCTTCAGGTTCAGAGTATAAACTAGCTTTCACTGCCACAAGTAGCTTCTTCAGGTTCAGAGTATAAACTAGCTTTACCTACCACAAGTAGCTTCTTCAGGTTCAGAGTATAAACTAGCTTTACCTACCACAAGTAGCTTCTTTAGATTCAAAGTATAGATTAGTGGCTAATTTGTTGTTCATGGTAATATACAATCAGCTATTAGCTTATACTTCAAACCTGAAGAAGCTAACTGTGGTAGTGAAAGCTAGTTTTAAATGTGTGTTTTTGTGTCAAATTTATATTCCAATAATTTCTACTTAAGTATCATTTGGTTAGGTGTGCTGGTTATACCTACTACATTGAACCAGGATCATTATTTGATGATGATGATGATGATGATGATAATAAACAATATTAATAATAGATATTTTTAATCTGAAAGAGGTTTATATTTGCTTGACAAATCCATTAAAATATAATTATTAGGTAAATAAAAGTCTTTAGCTAATCCAAATTTTTATCAAAACACACACATACAAAACACACAACAGATAAAATTAAATCCAAGTTACATCCTAATATATGAAGGGGCACAATAATTTCTACTTGAACTGTATTTTAAGAAAACTTAATTATTTTTAATAAAAAATCTCCAAAAAGTAGGTTTCAAAAAACAAACCCAAAATTCATAAAATATTTAAAACAAAATTAGGGTATAAAATACTAATTGGAAAAATAACATCACAGTAAATTTTAGAGTAAGAATTTTATAGATGAATAGTCTCTGTTGATTGGATGTTATTCTAAAATAATTACTAGGACGTTAATAAAGTGTTGTGTTGTAAGAAGAACAATATATTTATTATTTTGTTGTACTCGGTTGAGAAGCATGGTTTGATTTAAATATACTTGTTAACTAAAATTATAATAGTTTAAACAATTACTCCATGTATATTAGTGTTCAAAACATTGACCAATTTTTTGATAACTTTAAAAAGAATAAATCCCTGAATGATGAAGTGCTGGTGCTTTACACCAAGCATTGAAAACAATTGAATAATTTATTAATCTACTACTAATTTCTGTTAAAGATAAATAATGAAACATTTCCCAGTCACTTTCAGTGATGCCACACACATCAACTGAGGAAATAAGTGAATGTGAGAGTGTTATCGGGCTGGATATGCGCGCGAGAGAGATTACCGCGGCAAGCTGCACATCTCGCAAGTGGCTAGTTCTGGTGGGTTCAAGAAAGTACAGTGGGGACAGGTCCACAAGATTCCGTTGGGAGCTGCAGCTTCATCTTGGTCACCGATATTTGGGCCTGTAAAAACAAACACTCATACTAGAAAATATCTCACACCAATATTTCGTGAACCACAAAATGTTACATATTACTTATACAAAACAACTTTTCACGTTTGTGACACGTTCAGTTAGTTTGGTTTGCTCTTTAAGGAAGTTGCATTTATGATAGAATGAAACCTAAGTTTGGGTAATGTGAAGTAATAATTGATTTTATTCAATAATTATTAACTATTGCCTCTTTGTCCAGTGGCAGCAATGTTTGAACTGAGCTGCACAGTGCACAGGACAAGGTCATTTCAGTTTTAACAATGACATTTCTGTGAGGTATTGTGTTTGGTACTTTTCAAGTGTTTACTATTTTAATTTAAATTTATTGTAAGTCATTGAAACAATTATAACAATAGTCTAATTTTAAAATAGAATTGTGGACATGCGCTATCTTAAATATAGTAGTTCAGAACTTAATTTCTGACCTCAAAATTTTCTACCTCTGCCAGTATCATGTAAAATATATAAAATTAGGGTCTGCGAGTGCTTGAACGATCACAAGAGCTTTGTCGGTTTAGAAATTTAAATCGTGTTGGATTTTACCCAACTCTAGACATTTTAAAAATAAAATTCCTATGAATACACCAAGGACAACAACGTGGCTAACTAATGCACCATAGACTTTAATTTAAAAGCCACAGTTGTAAGTCTTAAGGCTCATCTACAATCAGGCGCATCAGCATGTTGGCTGCACTTTTGTGCTATTTTAGACAGAGTGTGCAGCCAACATGCGTGTGCGCCTGATTGCAGACTAGCCATCAGCAGGATTCAGTGGAGCAAGTCGAGAGATTTTTGTCTCAGTATTAATGGTTAAGTTTTTACCTGTGGCGTTGTTGAGAGCGACATGACGAGAGAGGGTCGGCAATGAAGAGGAACTGGCTGTTATGAGTTGCTCCACAGTGGCCCAGTGTTCAGATCTGGACCAGTTCTCAGCGAGGTCTGAGTTCTTGGTTCTCACCGCCTCCAAGATGGGGCTCATGTACTCCTGTTTACAATAAAGAATGAAACATTACAAATATTTAAATTCAATTATGTGAAATATGACAACCTGGACATGAGAATCAAAAGTGCGACCTTTAGCTTTGAATACAAATGCTATAACACTGAGCCACCCTGGTTCATCTAATTCCCATGGCCACGTTCAACTAGTTGTTGAGTGGCCCTGGAAAAGAGATGAACCAGGATACCTCAGTGGTAGAGAAGTGGTAAAGCCAAAAGTCCAAGGTTCGATTCCTGTGACCAGGTTGTAATTTTTCACTTCAGTGAATTTTAATTTGTTGGTGGGACTGATCTGTTGACAATCACTGTGTACAGTTGTGTTAAAGAGAATAAATCATCAAATGTTATTAATGTTATTTAGTAATGAAGCCTTCAACACCTTAACTCAGTCGGTAGTGTGTCTGCCTACTGAACTAAGGGTCCCGGGTTCGATTCCCAGCATGGCCGAAAAATTTATGACTGGTGAAATGTGGGTTATCCTTTAAAATTGATAAATGAACAGCTGGCAACTGGATGTTGTGCATGTCATAGTCTTAAGTTAGATTATAAGGCATGAATAAAAAACTGGCCTCGACCATAGGATGGAATCAGCAATGGATGTAAAAAGTAATGAAACCTAATATACCTTCATTGGAAGCATATCCATGGCAGAAATGTATAGGAGGAAGTGAAAGTCTGAAACAGCCTCTAGGAAATGTCCTGGTCTGAACTGCTGGCAGTAGTTGCTGAGTGCATTAAAATCCTGGATATGACCATCCACCATTCTGAAACAAAATACACATCCAAGCTTTCACAAACAATTTACATAATAAAGACAAGGATACAAATATTTCTTGATTTACGCAACTAGCTTAGCCATTTTGGAGTAATATATATTAAAATAAAGTAGTTGGAATTTGATGTGACTTGGATGGATTTATTTGATATAATAGTTACAATATGTGTTTCATAAAATCTATTTATCATTCAAATTGGTCATCAGTGGCGTATTCCGAGAAAATTAGTAGGTATGCTGTACTCTAAAAGTTGCAGGGAAGATTTGGGGGCCGAGGACCCTCAACCACCATTGTCCAAGAACGTCAAGTAATTATTCCCCGGGGAATATTTGAATATGTTTGCCTCTAGAACAGTGGTTCACGAACATTTATTAATTCCCCTTAACCGTTTGCTATCTTAAGACATTTTGAGGCCCCCCCTACTCCCATATATCTCTCTTTTTTTTATTCATCCATAACGATGATTACCATGCACTCAAAATGTAATAAAAGTAACTTGATGGTGTCAGCCCGCATTCAGGCTATACCTACCGAGTGGCTACCAAACTGTTTGGTGAATTAGTGCCAACTCTTGTGGATAGAGGGTGTAAATGGTCAACACAACGGTGCCTCCAGCCATTAAACCCGGGCTTCTATACCGGAGCCACTACTACTTTATTCGAGTAGCTCCTTATTTATCCACATTAGGCTGAGTCTAACCCGTTCCAAACCCACTGCTTCCCAGATAATCTTGAAAGACTTCTTAGAAAATTTGGAAGCGCTGGGAATCAAACAAGTCTCCCAACTTGAGAATTTATGCTCGAGAAGCTATTTATAGTATGATTTTGGTAGGAAGAACAGTAGAAGTTAGTTACTAAAGTTACTAAAACAATTTTAATATATTCATACATAAAGCCATGTTATCTGCAGCTGTCACTATTAATAGATATTATTGATACCTATAAAATAACACAAGTAGTATAAAGAAATGTTGTCATTGTCGGCTGCAAATAGATGAGTTTGAATTTTCTCTACTGTTCTTCCAACCAAATCAGGGTGTAGATGCGTAAACTCTTGAATAACATAGGTGAGATTATCTCGGACTATTAATACCCTATCGCTACGGCGTTGGTTTATTGCTAAGATATTTACACATATCTTTTGCTGTAAGCAATGGTGCACCCAAGGGGGTGAGGGGCAAACAGGGTATTTGACACCCCCCTTCTCCAACTCTACAAATAATTGTAATATACATTTAAATAATATTAAGTATAACTAAAATATTTCTCATTGAAGATGTGTCGAATCTATAGGCAACATATTAAAACCAGACTTCTGACTTAATCCTAGTATTCAAAAGGTTTACCGTTACACACAAAATTAACAATTGAAAAAAACCACACACATGATAGCTTCGATACCATTTGCATTATTTAAATCTCTTAATTACTATAAAACTATCCAAATAGTTTCTAAAAGCATTTAATATTCATAAATATCCTTGGTCTTCAGAGGTTAGGGGGTTGTCCAACCCCAAACCCGCTCTCTCCCAAAATATCATTCTTGCTACAGCCTTTATTGAATGCCTCCACCAAAGTAAATGGCTGGGTGCACCACTGATTAAGTAAATTATATGAAAATATATTTTATTTTACCTTTTAATTCCAAATCATCTTGAAATGGTGAAATTACACTCCTGACTTTTGGGATTCTTTGTAGTATAATATATATAAAATCACAATGACTAATAAGTCGCTAATGTAAAGCAAAAACTAAAGGAACACCATTAAAACCTTTCTACTAAAGAAAAACAAGAATTACCGTCAACTACAGTTAAAGTAGTCTGGTCACCCGCCACCCCCCTCCACCCTTCCTCAATCTACCAGTGCTGAAACGCCTAAATTTGAAAGAGTGGTTAAATGTGTTTGCCAAATATATGATAATACATGTGACTAGAATGCCTAAACATAACCCAATGTATTTAATTGGTGTATAATTTAAAACTTGTTACGTATATTAACTATTATTTTTCAATTCATTTTATATATATTTTATGTAATTATACTCAAACAATACTAAATTAGCTTAATAAATAAACATTGTGATCTTGAATCTTTTTTCATTAGTTGTCACAATGCTTTGCTTGCCACACATGAACAGCATGACCTGGAGGGTAAAAACTCGAACTCATTGGCCAATTACTTGTGAGTGAGCGGAAAGGAATGTGTTGTAACTCCCTAGACATTGGGCAAGGTCATTAGAGCCTCCCTAGCTTGCCTTGCGGTTTTCAAGCAGAAGGCCCTGTGTTTCTTAGTGTGCTAAGTAGAACCTTTTGGAAGAAGAATTACTCAAAACCCAGTATTCTTAGAATATGAACCAATATTAGTTTTAAAATTAATAATTGCATACCCAGAGAGCACGCCACTACAAATATCCATCTCGAGTCAATCGGCTGGCTTCGAACCCTCTCTTCACATAATCCCACCTCACAAAGAGCTTACGCAGCCTGCCCATTATTATTGCAATGGTCCCTTTATGACGAACATGTTAAAAGTGAGTCGTTTAACAACTGCATGTTTGGAAGTGCTTTTATCACTCACTGATCAATAACATTAGCGAACTCCAGTGTTGATGTTGTCAACCTGGCTCAAGGATAGCAGAGAAACTTCCGTAAGATTGAGGATCTGAGTGAACTCCAGTGTTGATGTTGTCAACCTGGCTCAAGGAAAGCAGAGAAACTTCTGTAAGGCTGGGGGTCTGGTATATCCTTGTGTGTGGCCTAGCCCGATTTTCTTACGAATAACAAGTTTTCTCGCATATATCCTATATATTACAATAGGCAGGTCTGAGGAAGGTTGAATTTAGAGGAAATGATACCAACATATGCGTTAAGGGAGGAGGGAACAATTTAGGGAAAAAATCCTTCAGTACACTCGACTGGGACTCAAACCCTTATAAAGTTAAGACCATGTGACCATCGAAGTGGGTCTTAATTAAGGTGGGATTGTAGGGGACACAAGAAAATGCCAGTGTCCTTCCAGTTTTTATAGCCAAACAATTTTTGGGCAAAATAAGTAAAATATTGCTCCAGTAGAAACATAGAGTTTAATTTTCTTCACATGGTGACCTCAACAATTATTGAATATCTGACTTCAACATATATATATATGATATAATAGTATATGCTTAAATTAGATGACAAACTTATTAAATGAAGCAAAAAAGTAGTCAATAAATTCCAGGACACCCTTGACAGATATTCAACGACTGTTGATATCACCATGTGAAGAAAATTAAAATCTATGTTTATACTGGAATAATAATTAATTTATTTTGCAAAAAAAAAAGTTTTGCGATAAAAACTACCAAAACACTGACCTTTTCTCGCGTTCCCTACTTTCCCGCTTTAAGATTTATTTTCTAAATTGGCCCCTTATAATCTAGTTACGCCATCTTGAATAGTAAATCGAAGTCAGCGACACTGGGAGGCAAGGCCGGACTCCTTGGGACTATTCGATTACAGCCGTTTATTAGATGTAATGTTACGAGGGGGCGGAGTAACCAGACTCGGGGCATCTAGAAGAGAATCTGGCATGCCGATAGTCAGCCTTTAAAATTAATATAACAGGAATGAATTGATAAATGATAGTCATATAAGCTTAACAAAAATATCCAGCTGTCTATCATATGGCTTGTCAAAAGTGACAGTTGACAACCATACGATTGGTTAAAAGTGACAATTATAGATAATACGATTGGTTAAAATTGACCGTCGAAAATCATACTATTGGTTAAAAGTGACAATTATAGATAATACAATTGGTTGAAATTGACCGTCGAAAATCATACTATTAGTTAAAAGTGACAATTATAGATAATACAATTGGTTAAAAGTGACAATTATAGAGAATACAATTGGTTAAAATTGACCGTCGAAAATCATACTATTGGTTAAAAGTGACAATTATAGGTAATACGATTGGTTAAAATTGACCGTCGAAAATCATACTATTGGTTAAAAATGACAGTTGAAAATCATACGATTGGTTAAATGTGACAGCTCTAGACCATACAATTGGTCAAATGTGACAGTTGAAAATCATATTATTGTTCAAAAGGAACAGTTTTAGATCATTCGATTGGTCAATAGTGATAGTTTCCGATCATTCGATTGATCAATAGTGACAGTTTCCGATCATACGATTTGTCAAAAGTGACAGTTGCAAATCATACGATTAGTCAAAAGTGACAGTTGTAGATCATACGAGTGATTTAAAGTGACAGCTGTAGATCATATGAGTGATTTAAAGTGACAGCTGTAGATCATTCGTTTAGTCAAAATTGATAACAGCAGAACATACTATTGGTCAAAATCGATATTTGCATATCACATGTTTGGTCAAACGTGACAGCTGCAGATTATAATGATTTGATGTACGAGCATATTAGAATAGTTTTAGTAACTTCCGGATAACTACCTTTGTATGGCAGGCAAGCCTACTATGGATGACATTTCTTCAGGCGAAATATAGTCTATTTTAATGAATATGTGATAAAGCTTCACTCATACTGCTCAATAAAATCTTTCAAACGATTTCTCATCAACATCTATGGTCTTTATTGTTAAAGCAATGTTATATTTGATTGTTTGTAGTGTTGACCAAATGTTGGTCCACTAGTTGCTGTGGTGAGACGTGATTACGTTAGTATTGACAGAGCTCAATCGAGGTGTGATGTATTACACCCCGCGGGGGATTAGCACAGCAGCACAGACACAGGGGGACTCATTCCTTCTAGAGGCGTTTATTCTCGCTCGCTCGCTCAATTGTTTTTGTCTTTTAACAGCTCGGAAAGCTACGTGCTCTAAAAGGATCTGACGGAAACATGAAATGTCTCAACTATCGTTGTTGTTTTTTAATTTTCAATAAATAAAATCGGCGTCATTAGCAGACATTTTCTTAAGTTTGTATTTATAAAGAAATACTTTTACATTTGAATTAAATGTGTACGTAGAGCAAAAAACACATATAATTAGTATTTCTGTTTCATTTTAATTGAAGTACATATTTCATTTAACGTCATAGAAATAATGATATAATAGTATATGCTTACTACGAAAAATTCAATTTATCCGTTTTTAAAAAAATAGTTAATTAGTGAATTACTCGCCCCCGTGGTCGAATAGTCAGAGGCAGTGCCCTCAAACTAGCTAAAGGCCCACATTCACAAATTTCCGGTGTGTTTTGGGCCACAGTCTATAGACAATAATAGATATGTTATACTTTAGTTTTTGCAGCGTGTCTTACTACCCGTTCTGACTATGCACATTATAATCAGGCTAGTAGACAAGGGATGAGAAGGTTATAATTTAGAGGAAATGTGATAAACCATCTAGGGGAAACCGACCTCTGTACATCCGTATAGAATTCGAACCCTGACCTCCCTGACACCGGCTAACTAGACCATAGATTTTGGTTGGAAGAACGGTATCTGGTAGTTATTAAAACCATTTTAATATATTCATACATCAAGTCATGCTATATACAGATGTCACTTTTGATAAATATTATCATTACCTACAAAATAACACTAATAATAGAGTAAAATGTTATCAATGTTGGCTGCAAAGTATGAAAACAGGAGTATAGACAGTCGCGTTGCAAATAAAAAAAAACTAAAAAAAACAGCCTGGTTGGTAAAAGCCCAACAATAACTGTTATAATATTTGGTTTCATTTATTTAAACTCAACTCGGATGTAAACTTCGGAAGCGGGACCGTGACTAAGGAAAGCAATTTTAATATGTAATTTTCAAGGTAATATAATGCTAATTATAAAAGGTGAGTTTCATGTCTAAAATGAGTCCCATTTAAAACAAATTGATACTTGTACCCCTAGTTTACGCTGAAAGATTGAGCAAGCTTATCTTGCATTAGTCCACTATGGTACTTCTTATAAGATACGACCAAAGTGTAATTCGTTAAGGTAGGACTACTACCTTTCAGGGTAGGCCCCTAAATGGATTGGACACGGCTGAAAGAATTATCTTGGATTTCTCTGTTTGAATTGGATCATTTAATGAGCGTACTACCCACTTCGGTAGCCGCATGCTCTAACGCGCTACTCTCGCAGTAGATTAGATTGCCGAATACGGGGAAATCGAGGTTATAATCTTAGCCGGGTGTACTGAGGGGTGATTTTTCCAAATTGGTTTTCCACTTTCTCTACACACAATAGCGAGTACATTTCATAAATTCAACCATCCTCATCCTTAACCAAATGGCGTAATTACTAAATAAGCCTTATCATTGTCTAAAAGGGTACATGTATGCTGCTGATAGTATTTTTATTTCTGAACGTAATCTCTCGGAGCGATACCCATTGTAGTTCTGCAATGATGTCGTTTGTTGGACCCATACTGCTTCATTCATCATATTCTGAAGTGGCTGCACTTAAAAAACTTTTTGTACCATTAAAGTAGGGTTTTAAATACTTCTCTCTCTTGTATACGTAGGAACATTGCCTTGTAATAATCGATTTGAGATGAAAATTCTGAAGAGCTCACTAAGCTTGCAAGGACATGCAGCTATAGTATAAGTCCACCAGTGTAAAGTACTGAGCAAAGTGAATGATATATTGTGTATTGCATATGTGTGTGTGTTTATATAAATATAACCCTTCTCGTTGGCGTAGTTAGTTAACGCGCTAAGTTTCGTGTTGAGCTAGACTGCTGAGGACGGGGAGATTGAGGTTCGTATCTCAGTCGGGTGAACTGGGTTTTTTCTAAATGGTTTTTCACCTTTCCCCCACGCAAATGCGGGTTCACTTCGTCTAAATTAAACCTTCCTAATTCCTAATACATTGGCGTAATTAGTACTTAAGCGTATAACCCGAACGGGTAGTAAGACGCGATGCTATATATATATATATATATATACGTTTATACAAACACATACACATTATGCCAATAGAGATCCCAGTCATGCATAATATACACTACACTACTGATACGTGAAATATGTCACTGGATATCACAGTCATGCATACGTTAGCATTGAGGTGAGCAACATATGTTTCAATGTAGCCAGAAGTGTGGCTAATGAGAAGTGAAACTCGCCACACAATTTAAAAACTGAGAAAATATATTGCTCAAACAAATATTTAAAATAGCACACTCTGTTAGAACAAGTTTATTCAAGACACGTACGTTTTGACTACTCACTTACAACTGCCTAAAACGCAAATTATGAAAATTGTTTGTATTGAAAATGAAAGACAATTTAGTGCAACATTTGACAATAGTTTTTTTCTGAATTCAGAGATGAAACGGAAGTGTTTGTAAAGGGATTGGAAAGGGGGGTGGGGGGGTGGGGTATTGGATGGCAGTGTTGCGTCAATGACTCGTTAAAAAAACTGAATGCTTCCAGTGCTATGCAGGAAATATCAAGTTACAACAGGGCTGGCAAACTCAAATTCTCCATATTTAAATTTGGTGATTGGTGACAGGGTTGGTTGCCCACCCCGGCTCTAGCATAACCATTAGTGAACACAACTAGTATGTGAAAATTAATATGCGACACCCTGCGAACTAGCGCCGAGTGCTATTTCCTCTCCTCGCCGCCTCGCGTCTTGATGGCAGCACTTGGCAGGAAACATTTTTGAGTAGCTAGCGCCAAGAAAAAAATAAAACACGAACACACATTTTATATTTTAACCCCAACAAACTCAGTTTTGATTCTTGTAAAACTTATAGCCTCGTTCCTCAAGCATTAATATTTCAATAATAAATGAACATTTATTATATTAAGACATTATTGTAATTTAAAACATTGTACTATTAGTAGCAATGTCCACGCCTGGCATTTATTTCACTTTAAAAAAAAGTCTTAGGACAAGAACTTAGCTGATTTTATATAAATTTTAAAAGCTTAATATAGCTAGCAACTCTATAGAGTCTATTAAAAACTATCTATAATACGCAAGTCCATAAACCCAACATTATTCTCTACAGCTGTAGAAGTAAACCCTGTTCATAGTACGAAGGATTGTTTGAAAGGTCTTTTTTCATACCAAAATCCTACTATATAGTAGAATTCTGACAGGGAAAAGGGCCTTTCACATCACCCTTTTTTGCCATGAACATATACCAATATTTTTAAAAGATAGCTAAGTCTACTTATCTTTCCTCAATATTCTTTTCAGATTTGCATTTGTTTTTTGGACAGAAGAATTCCCTTTTTCATTTTTTAAAACAAAGATATATATTAAAAAAGAGAGTTCTATCATTTGTAGCCAAAATTAATTCCAATATTTTAAAGATATATTAGTGTGCGCATTGATTAACATAGCTGGTTATTCTTGCCCCTCACCCCATTTTCCCCTTCCACACAGATAATTGTTTTTCCACTGGAACACTTTAATTGGACCACCTTTATTAATGAAACAGTGAGGCTTTACCGAAAATAATTAAACCTTCAATACCATCACTATGTTATCATTTATAACCAAGATCTCTAGCTTGGGTTTCTAAAGTTATCAGGCACAAAGTACAAAGCTATAAATCTATTTTAGCTTAGTCCGACACCTGAGCTCAGTCGGTAGCGTGTCTGTCCACTGAGTTAAGGCTCCCGTGTTCGATTACTTGCATGGCAGAAACATTTGTTATTGGTGAAATGTTGGTTTATCCTTTCACTGGGGGCTGGATGTTGTGTCTGTTCTAGATTAAAGTTAGTTAATAGCCTTAAGAGGTCGTGTTTTGGTACAATCAATTGGTTCAGAAAGGGTACGTTAAATACCTCAAATAAATGGAAAAAAAAAATTTAGCCAAGAATTAAAGTTTTTTTTAGAAGGTTTTTGATAATAACCTTTATTTTTTTAATCTCATAGCAACCTATTAACGACGGAAAAAATATATATAATATAATGATAAACTAATGTATTCATCTCACTTCAGCTTGGTGTTGTGTCTTCTGTTGGATTCGTTTGTACTTTGTGTGATCATAATGTCCCAATGATGAATTTATCATAAAAGTTTAATTGAGTTGGTTCTTTTATGATAGAATAGTTTTATTTGTATAGGTAATATAATTGTCAAGTGTTATACTCAAATATATTAATTTAAATTTCCAATTTGTGAGACAAGGCTAATTTCATGTCATGACATCATGTTGGCAAATGAGAGCTTTTAACACATTTTAACCAATGATTTGAGGTTATAAGTCCTTACGGTTCGTTTTTAGAAGTTTTTATAAATATAAAATAAATGTACAACATAAAATATCTCTTTAGGCTTGTTGTAAGAAAGATTGTATGTTTGTTAAACGATTACTGCCAAACGCGTGGACCAATTTTAATCAAATGCGGCAAGGAAATATTTTTAATATAGGCCGCCTCGGTAAGCGAGAAATTGCCACGCAGACGTTCAGCTCAAACGCAATATTTGATTATACGATGTGTTATTTCAAAATATGGCTCACCCCAAAATTAAGTTGAAAATAAATATTCCAACCAAGCTCTTTTTTCTAAACAATCATTTATCTTGAGTTTTATCAATAGGAAGAAATGTGTGAAAACGTAATACTAGCTCATTTTCAACGAATTTCTAAGCATATTTGTGGAGCTATGAGCTTGATTCTATTCAAAACGGTTCTAGATTTAGCCTTCCTATAACAAATACACTAACTTTTTTATAATCTCACAACAGAAAATATTAAGATATTTGAGAACTAGCAGCGAGCTTTTCTCTTTACCTTGAGATGAGAAGTTTCATAGTTTTCTTTCTTCTCTTGTTTACATGACAAAGACTGGTTGCAGGTGCGAGTTGAAAGGGAGTATAAGCTCAGACAGAACAGAAAAGTCATTCCAGAAAACGACACAGAGCATTGTATTTTAAGCCGTGTGGCTTGACAGCGATTGATACTTTCTCGCTGACCGCCTTAACGTAGTGTTTGTTCTTCGGGTGAGTTTTTGTGTGAATGTTCCAGGGGCGCGGTACGACGTCGGCGATTCGGGGGGCAGTCCTAGTGGTGCAACAGAGCAGATGGTTGATCAGCTGGTGACGGCTCTGAGGCAGGCGCCGCCCCACCCGCCCCCTCCTGAGCCTGCCGCCGCGGCGCTCATTCTGCACTGGCTCAACCAGCAGGTAACACTCAGTTCCATTTGATAAGTTACAAGCAATTGTACACAGAAATAATCGTGATATAAAATGTAAATTATTTTTTGAAACTGTAACATTCAAATTATTCTGTATAGCCCAGTTTTCATAGAAAGGGCCTTATAAAAAAAAACACAAACCTTTATTAACCACATTTAATTTTTACTTTTTTTTAAACATATTATTTTCTATATACCTATTGATAATATATATCAAAATTGACAGCTGGATATAGCACGACCTAACGTATGCATGTGTGAAGATTGATTTAGGAACTTTTCTATCTGTCAGATAAGGCTCTTTTTATGAAATTTATACTTAACTAGAAAAGTACCATAAATATATATAAATTTGCTCGAGATTAATGTGAACACTTCTTGGCCAAATTTGGTCTCCAAGGTGCGCATTGAAACAGATGGTGCACTAGATTCAAGTGCCAACTCGAAAACTACACTTACTGCTTTGCAATGCGCCCGTGATGTGTCGTGGAGGGCTACACAGGAAGAAGACCATGTTAAAACTGTACCTGTGATGTGTTCTCGCCTACTTGGGCCCTATTTGACCAATCATACATATGCTCTGCTCTGCATGCCTCACACGGGAATGTATTCCCCTCAATACCCGACCAATTAGTGTTCTACTGAGGGGTGTGAACAATTCACGGGTACAGCTTACCGTGGCAACATTTCATGACGCGCCACTGCAATACACTCTCATTCTTGCGGCAGTAGGACGTTTGGCGAAATACCCCCGTAAAGCGACCCGTTTGGGATAATCTAGACAGAACGTTTGGCAATGGAGGTCGTTATAACCAAATGAGCGAGATTGGACGTTAGGACAAAAGAGAAACCGCATTTTATAGTTTAATCCTCCACGCTAGTAATTTATGAGTAGATCTTCACTATAAAAATGTTAACACAACACTTTTTAGCCAGTCTAGTGAAATTTCACTTCACTGAATATAGAAACGGGAGTCAGAAGCAAACAAACACACGAGGTAATATTAACAGGTGATTTTACAACCGCGCCAAACGTGCTATGACCAAACGACCCTTGTGTTTCCGCTAGGATTGCGCCAAACGTCCTATGACCAAACGATCAGTGTGTTTCCGCTAGGATTGCGCCAAACGTCCTATGACCAAACGACCCGTGTGTTTCCGCTAGGATTGCGCCAAACGTCCTATGACCAAACGACCCTTGTGTTTCCGCTAGGATTGCGCCAAACGTCCGATGACCAAACGACCCTTGTGTTTCCGCTAGGATTGCGCCAAATGCCTCTGACCAAACGACCCGTGTGTTTCCGCTAGGATTGCGCCAAACGTGCTACGCCTCACTCCTACAGTCCCTCCAACCCATCTCCACGTGCCGGGTTTTTGTCGTTCGGTTTTCGCGCCCTCTGTTCGGGTGACCTCGTTGTTCACTATCCTTCGTGCACCCTTATTGAATCCGTATTGTCTTCAAACAAGAGCATCTGCGCCATTACTTACTGTAATGAACACTCTTTACAGTATTATCTTTTGGGTTTATGAATAGTAGACTGAACAGAAGATGGACGACAAGGAAGCGAATGGTCTTGTATGAACAAAACATAATATTTTATCGTTACATGGGAATTGGTGCGTATTAAATTCGATGGCACATTACAGTTGAGAAAATACGATAAATATACCTCATTCAACGTTATACAGTACCCATAGAGGGGAACCGTGGACCCAAGGATGTGCATATCTTGACATTAAAACCAACAGTCACAACGACCACGAACGATTCAAAGATAACTTTACAAGCATTTACCATTCTTCTGGTCTCGGCAAGCCAAAGCCGCAAGTTTACAAGGAGACAAAGTAGGTAACTCCTTACCGATAATCGTGTTGTTCCTAGAGTCGTTGGTTGCTAAGGAGTAGACAGGAGAAAGGAAGAAAGCTGAAACAAGTCCAACGTTTGAATCATTCTATTACTGCACGTCCGTCAAGAGGAATGTGCTATATTCTCAAAAGTCCACTTCCGTCGATGTGCGTCAGTAAAATGAGATCAAGTGCGGACATTTTTGTTTAAACCCACATACGAGTTTATATTTTCTTTAAGAAAAGGCAAAGATCTACATTTCTACAAAATTTTCTATAGATAGAACTTATTTTATAAATCAAAAAACCTTAAACAAGTTTGCCATGCGCATTTGTCTTTCGACCTGTATGGTTTTTGTATAGTTCAATTTTCATAGGAAAAAAATTTAGAAAATACGAATATATTTTTTAACGGTCAACATTGGTTTCATTTTACTATGTTATGAATTTTATTTTAAAGGTATTAATCCATATTTATCAAAAGTGACAGTTGCATATCACATGACTTGACATATGAATATATTAAAATTGTGTGGCTGTATCGAGTTGCGTCTGAAGGAGTGAAGTCTAGGAAATAAAATATTATTGAAAGTATAAATTAAACTATGTTCAGTCAAATGTTTAATAAACCAACCTAACCTAACCTAATAAGGATAGAAGCACGTGAAAAGAAGAAAAAGATTAAAGTAGACTGTAAAATGCAAAAATTGAAACAGTTTTGTGGTTGAATGAATTTTAAATTTTGTTCTTCTAAAAAAATATATTTGTTTTTGGGTTCTATCATCTTAATTTTCAATAATGTTAGGTAACTGCAATTATCTTTATTTCCATGTAATTTTTTATCAACATAATATTTGTTGGTTTTTTTCAGTGAAGATTTTGTATCTTTATTACTATATATTTATTTAAAAAAATCACTATCAAAATATAACTTGTGGAACGTATCGGCTGTCAAGGGGTGGTGGGGATAATAGTTAATTTTTGTGGTAGAGTAAACTCCCTGGCTGTATCATTCTTTGAAGTTGCGCCACCAAGGCTGATTACTTGTACCTCTAAAGTTCTACGAGTGAGGTGAAATGACCTACCAATTTTGCCAGGAGAGGTATTTTCACATACCTTCCAGGGTTCTTTTTTTTATGTCACATGGAACCAACGGCTTTACTTCCCCTCCGAAGGATGTTGAGCTATGATTTTTTCTCGCTCAAGAAAAAGCCTTCGGTCTCTGTTGGGTTCGAACCCACAAACATCGAGTCCTGAGGCGAGCACTTTACCCCAAGTTCACCGAGGTCGACGGTGGCAAAGGTCATTCAAAAAATGTAATGTGTGTGTGTGTGTGTATATATATATGCACGTGTATTAAAGATGGGTTCGGATCCACCTTTTTTCAAATCTGAAACTTCATTTTACTATCAAATCCCTAATTAAAATTTGAATTTTAGAAAATATTGTAAGCATTAACTTTCCAAATAACTAGGATTTTTTCCTTCACTTCTGATTTTATTTACATTAAATAGTAAATTAATGATCTGGGGTTTGGTTGTTAGGGTTTTCCTATCATTATTTTGATTTTAACCACAAGAAACTATTTAACCATTTTAATACCTTTAAAAAATAACTCAAAATTAGTACCTATTTAAAAAATATATTATGATTTAAGTCTTGAATCCATGAATATTCATTGTAGGTTCTAGGGTCCCATGGTTAGTATATACTAGAATATATGCATCAATACACTTGATTCTTGATGTAAAAATGTTTAACTATGACAGACCTACCCTAACTTTGTATAATTTTATGATTTTGAAATATGGATTTTTTGTCTTTGAGTATCTTTCATATATACTAGATTTCTTGAAAAAAATATACTGGAATTTCAAAACTATAGTCAGGTAGACACCCTGGTATGTAAACACATTACAAGTCGAAAATTGCAATAAATTGAGACCAATATTTTTGTATTGTTGTATTGTATTAAATTCATCCCAATTGGATAACACGAAATAGGATTTTTCTTTAAAAATGCATTTCTAGACAAAAAAAAAACACAACATAAGAAGTGTAAACTTTTGGTTTGTCAAGTATTGCTTGACATTTTTTAAATACTTTTTTTTTTATTTCTGAAGTAACACACTAGCTAAAATATGAAATTGTTTGCAAAGTAATCAGTCAAGCAATGATCTTTATTTTTCTTTGAAAGAATGTGACTAGCACAAGAGGCAGACACTGTAGAAAGGAGTTCCACGCGCTACATTCTCTCCGTTCTTCCGTGGACATTCTAATAGGACCCCTACACGATCAGTCTGTCAGTATACATCGAGATCATACACGGTCAGTCTTTGCGTCATTATGTTGGGATCAGCTCCTGCTTGCAAAGTGCAACAACCTGGATGGTAATAAAAAGGTGTGGTCAGTCTATGTTTGCTACTGAGACTGAAGGAAATACTGACTAGCACGCACATGGTCAGTCTTACTGTCAGTCTCTCCCACCATTTTCAAGACTGATGGACTGAGACTGATGTGATCGGAAAATTTGGATCACATAAGTATTTTCGCAAGTCCGTCCATCAGTCCATCAGTACTGCCCCTACACGATCAGTCGGACTGTCAATATTAATTATTATTTTATTAATACTGACAGTCTGACTGATCGTGTAGGGGGCCTTATAGCGGGTTAATTATCAGGCCATTCTTGTTGCGACGATGTACAGTTTAAAGGCCACACCACCACAAAATAAAACTCAAACCATATCTTAAAAGATATATCCTTAATTTTTTTGAATAATAGAAAATATGCGTGCATTTATTATGTAAAACAAAGCTATACATTATTTTTTGTGTAACAGTTAATTAGATATGAATTATTTTTAATCGATAAAATTATTAAAAAAGTAATCCACTATCATTTGAATGTCAAACTAAACATTTTATTTCAAAAGTTAAAAACAAAACAAAAAAATACTATTCAATAATGTAGGCCTACTCTTTCGATTAAATACTCTTAAAGGTAAACTTGCTTGTTTCCGTTATGGTGCATCTTATATGATAGGGCCATAGTGGAGCCCGTCAAGGTAAGACTGAAAGCTTTCACAGCAAACTGAATGTACATATTAATAACCATTCCCTTCCCCATATTTTAAAATAGTGGCTATTATTATTATTATTATTATTATTATTATTATTATTATTATTATTATTATTATTATTATTATTATTATTGCACTTTCTGCTCCTCTTCAAATAAATAGTAGTAACATTTTAAAATATATTATACAGTATATACACATTTTTTTTTGCCACTACACGGATACCAACTAAAAGTTCGGCGAAACTGCACGAATCTCCCCGAAAACATACGAACACCTAGTAAGATAGTTTGGTCGTCTCGCTCATAGGTAGAGTACAATACCACACAGGCAAATGATGAACGTAAGACTGAGTCGTGTTGCGTGCCGATCTCGTAATGCAAAGGATGCAGGTTCGATCCCAGTTTGGGTAGAAATTTTAATAAACACATTGATAAAAAGACATGTAGTGGGAGAATGGATACGTGGATAACCCCGATAGTAACCATTGCTTACTGATGGCTGTAAGTCTTAAAAGTGTTGACTAAAAGACAGATACGGAGCATACAACACTTTTAATAATCTTGTCTCGGTAGTAAAAATGTTAAAAAAAGAATGATTAAAAACCACGGCAAATAAATTTATGATTTAACCTTTAACAAAACTAACATTTCTCAAAAAAATATTCCTATTATACAGCAGTCAAGGCCGTAGCCAGGGAGGCGTTTTGGGGGCTCAAACCCCCCGCGAAATTTTATGAACAAAATATATATGACTTTATTTATGGTTCAAACAATATTAAAATTAAGATACAATTATTATTATTATTATTATTATTATTATTATTATTATTATTATTATTATTATTATTATTATTATTATTATTGCACTTTCTGCTCCTCTTCAAATAAATAGTAGTAACATTTTAAAATATATTATACAGTATATACACATTTTTTTTTGCCACTACACGGATACCAACTAAAAGTTCGGCGAAACTGCACGAATCTCCCCGAAAACATACGAACACCTAGTAAGATAGTTTGGTCGTCTCGCTCATAGGTAGAGTACAATACCACACAGGCAAATGATGAACGTAAGACTGAGTCGTGTTGCGTGCCGATCTCGTAATGCAAAGGATGCAGGTTCGATCCCAGTTTGGGTAGAAATTTTAATAAACACATTGATAAAAAGACATGTAGTGGGAGAATGGATACGTGGATAACCCCGATAGTAACCATTGCTTACTGATGGCTGTAAGTCTTAAAAGTGTTGACTAAAAGACAGATACGGAGCATACAACACTTTTAATAATCTTGTCTCGGTAGTAAAAATGTTAAAAAAAGAATGATTAAAAACCACGGCAAATAAATTTATGATTTAACCTTTAACAAAACTAACATTTCTCAAAAAAATATTCCTATTATACAGCAGTCAAGGCCGTAGCCAGGGAGGCGTTTTGGGGGCTCAAACCCCCCGCGAAATTTTATGAACAAAATATATATGACTTTATTTATGGTTCAAACAATATTAAAATTAAGATACAAATACAAATTAGGGGGCTGTGTTACCATAAAAAGCACTTCAGAGAGCTTCTAGAGGTGTTAAATATTTAGAAATTTTAGAGAGCTTCTAGAGGTGTTTAATATTTAGAAATTTTCCCAGCCTTCGGCATTTTGGGGGTTATTTTACCATGAAAAAACCCACTTCAGAGAGAACTGTTTATCATTTAGAATTTTTTTTCTAGCTTCCAGTAATTGGGGGATGTGCCCACCAAACCCCCCCCTGAAATTATTGCCTGGCTACGGCCTTGGCAGCAGTTGATCTAAAGTTATTACGCAATCAATAGTTTATGAATGTTCTTAAAATAATTGTGGTTATAATGACGACAATTTAAACACGTTTATTTATGATAGCAGTAAAAAGTATATTATGTTATGATCAATATTTAGTTTAAAAAACTACCCATTTAATTGGTGGCTAGTAGGTACAAGCAATCAGGACGATATTATCTTTCTTTTTATATCTTAAGTCTTTTAAAGTTTTGTTGTGAAACAATTTTTTTTATCAGATAAAGTTCAGAAGCTTTATTAAATATTTTATGAAATTCCAGATTTCTCAACACATTAGTACTTACTGTAGTACTAGTAGTAAATTGCTGTAATATATAAAAAAATAAGTTTTCTAATTTCAACATTTACAACTTGTATTACCAACAATAAAAGTGTAGTTGGATGCTTCTAAATGAACTCTAGTTGATAGTCGTAACACCAACTATAAAGGTATAACCCGGTCTTTTGGGTTAAGACTTGACTCCTTTGTTTGAGCGGCTGATGTCGCGGCGTTTCCTTTGCTGAAACGCTGATAAAGTGTTAACTTTTAGGCACCGCATCTCAAACCACAGGCGTTCACATTGTAGGGCGATAGGAAGTCTATTTTAGAGAGCAGTATAATTGTGGAGTGAAATAAAGTTACAGTTTAGAAAAATAAAACGAAAATAAAAAATAACCGTACAACATTAAAACATATTTTGAGTATTTTACCCATTCCAATTTTTTAATTATCACGTGAACAATGTAAAAATAAATAAATAATAAACCAGCATTTTGGTGCGATATCTTACTCCAGCGTAGCCGCGTATTCAGTTTTATGGTTAGTTGGTGGGGAAGTAGGTTCTTAACTTTTAATTCATCCATGACAAGTATACAGGTATTGGTCTATTTTACTTTTCATCCATTACCGTTTCCAGCCTGGGTCAGTTTTTTATTCAAGCCATATATTTTCCACTACCGGCTTGCTAGGCCTGGCGCATCTTCATATGCCTTATAATCTAATTTAAGACTAGTACAGGCACAACAACCAGTCCCCGGCCGTTAATTTCTCACTCTGAAAGTGTAAACACACATTTTATCAATGATACACCTTTCGGCCATGATGGGAATTGAATCCGGGACATTAGCTCAGTCGACAGACACGCTACCAACTGAGTTAAGGTGTCGGATTATTATTGGTATAGCTCTACCTGATATAATGGCTAGCAAGAATTCACCCTCTCGATGTATCCACTCACCGGAAACTTATGTTTTGTTTTTGAAATTGTTTCCGGTGACGAAACGATCGCGGCTCGAAATTTGACTGGGTATTTTGGCGGGTAGATTTTACTTATAGCTTATCACTGTGGTTTTCCCCCTTCACTGTCTACTCTAATGCGTGTGTACTTCCTCTAAACTACCTCTTTCACCCCTTCAATTGAACCGTTAATAATCAGGATTTTTGTGGTGTGTGACGGTCACTTTTTAAATGCGAAGTGAAATCAAACTACTTTAAATTTTTAAATATCTATAAGCGCATCTATGTAAGTAAAGAGAGAAGTTTAAAAAAAACCAACAAAGTACACTATATTATAATATTATTTTTGCATTTTGGAATTAATTTATGTTTACGTTATGTTTGTCATTTAACCACTAGTAGGTGTTAAAATACTGTTTAGTAGCTTTTCCTAAAAATATTATTAAAATATGTTGAATTACATAGTTTTTATTGAGATAGCTCATATCTGTTCATAATTATATCGAAATTTTACTCTTCCTTCTAAATTTTCCAAAATGTGATGGTTAATTTGGGCGTTGAAGTCGAAGAAAGGGAGATTTGACCTTTGATTTCGACAATTCGAATCTTCGCATATCCCTTTCATGATATTAAATACAATTAAATAAATGCATGGTTTACTACTTGGAAAAAAATGGGCTTAAGTTAATTATTTAGGATAATTTTTTTAAAATGTCAACACCTGTGGCTTAAATTATCTGTTTCAATCAAATATAACTTAATACACGGAGTTAAAATAGGTAATGGCCGGTTAAATCAGTTTGTTTAGCGCCACAAACTTGCACAGTACTTTCAGGTATTAATATTCATGAACTTTCCAGAACGTATATAAGTTGTGTTTTTTTTTTTGTTCGCCGCCTGTGAATTATTTTGCATCGGTTATTTCCCATCCTGTCGTGTAACAGCTGCCGCCCAACTTCCAGCGGGCCCCTCTGGTTTAGCTTTGCACGTTTCATCTGCAAGGTGTAAGGAGGCCTCGTCCATATCCATAATGCAATTAATACAAATATTCTACTAAACTGCCGATGTTCTTTTAGTCGGCTGGGCTGCGAACTCTTGATTACCTTGATTTTTCTCGGCACGGCGTCTCATTACCCACTCGGTTTATACACCTCCACCCCATTCTTGGTTGGGGGGGTGGTACCTGACAGATATCAGAAGGTTCTTTATTGCAAACATTGGTTGAAAGGGACTAAGATCAACCTATTTGAATATAATTATTATTTTATTAGTAATACTATATTACCAATAATTATTTCCAAATAGGTTAACAATAGCTACTCTCAGGTTTGCGATAAAGAACCTCTGTGGTCACCACCTCTCCTACCAGGCTATATTTAGGGTATATGTACTATATATGACGCTAATGTTTTAAGGATTATGAAGGTTTAATTTAGAAGATGTGTACCTGCAATTGCGTGAAGGGGTAGTGGGAAACCATTTAGGGAAAAAACACCCTCAGTACACTCAACCGGGACTCAAACCCTTATCTCCCCATCATTGGTAATCCAGTCTGTTGCGAGTGTGTAATGCGAGTATGAAGCCTTTGACCGTTTGACCATTGATGTGGGCTTCATTTAATAGAATCCTCTTTTTTTTACTTGTACGTTTTAATACACATGCTATTAACGGCATATTTCAAAGGGAAAGGTATAAAAAGGGAAGTTTAGATAAAGTGCACCCGCATTAGCGTGGGTAATGGATGAGTTGAACCACATGGGTAAACCACTTGTGGCAATGGTTGCCTTTGGCGATAAGGTCGATGTTTGATTCACAGCCAGATATCTTGTGGGTAGTTCCATTTGTTTTTATTGAGGTTTTCCCATCCTTTTGTAATGAGCCTGTTCTGGGCCCCTTTCACTTATTTGAAAGTCATGTATGAAGTAAATATTTTTAATGAACAGCATGTAAATTTTCCTTTTCATACTTCATCCATGGATGACTAGGCAAAATTGAACGATTTTATTTTCAGTACAAAATTCTAAATTCAAGTTATATTTTCTTATTAATATCATTTTAATTGATTATTATTTATTTTAATGTGTTTCAAGCCCATAAGGCAGTTTCAAAAGTAAATTCATATATAGTACCTATCGCACTATTATTTGTTTAAAGTTTTTTCCGTTCAAAGTTTTTTCCGTTCATTATTTAAAAGCGGTGATGAGTTGGCCACCTTTTGGTCAAACAGTATTAGGACAACCAATAAGAAGCTAGCTCTCATAACATTAGACTGTAAGGAGCTTTCTTATTGGTTGGTCTTAACATTAATGAACAGGGCTCCCAGAAGCAAGGGGTAGGTCGGATATTAAGAGGAGGAGAAGTTTCTACAAAATTTACTCCGCGTCGGTTTACCATACAAGTAGGATCTGTGTCAATGTAATATAAAATTTAAATTATAAAAGTGTGGTTTTAATTCAATAAATAGTGCATTCATGTTGAACTCAACTAACTTGGGAACTTATTAACCAATTTCCTAAAAAAAACTAGAGAGGGTGAGATTCATCATTCCAATTATCATCCGATCGTGTGCTAACTGCGCGGTACAATAATTAGTAGGTACCCCAAGATGGATGAACAGGGCATATAAGACGTGAACGATATAATTGCCGCCCAAGCCTAGGGCGTGTGAACGTCATAATTGGCATCCCGTCGCGGGGCCAATAGATCGTAAACATTAACCTACAATCATACTCTCTACAAGCTAATCCGGCGAGGAGGGAGGAGTTGTGTGTATTAAGAAACGAGTGAATTAAATTTAGGAACTTATCTGCTCCATTCAGCCTTAATACTCAAATTAAGTCGTTAACTAGTCTTATGTAATGGTTTGATCGACTTTTATAGAGATGTAGCGTTTTATTTCTAACTTTTAAAAGGTTGTTTATGAACTGTATTGGTTTATTTGTTAGATATTGTTTTTCATGGATCTTATTGTTTTTACACTTTTTGCCTTGGCTTTAAATAGTGACTGTTGCGCTTCAGAAAACTAGCGTCAATTTTTTATTTAATTTTATTAAAATATAATTTGAGAAGAATTATAAATCTAGCAACGGAAATCAGTATAACATAATGGAGTTTATAAAATAACGTAGGACTATTTCATTCATCCCAGTTGTTAACATAATTGAGCTGTTTAGTGTGCATTTGACATCTTCCTACTTGGAGGTAACAACAGTATTGTCTTTTGTATTTTTTTTAGCAACACGTCTTACTACCCGTTCGAGTCACACGCTTATAAACTAATTACGCTGATGGCTATAGGGATTAGGAAGGCTATATTTATAGGAAGTGTACCCATATTTGTTGATACTCATTTTGGAAAAAAATACCTCAGTACACCCGACCGAGATTCGAATCTCGCTCGCCCCGTCGCAGGCAGTCTAGTCTACTGCGAGAGTGGCGCGCTAGACTATGCGTTCATCGAAACGGACTTTTTTTTTTTATCAAATCAAGTTATTCCAAGAAATTAAGTTTTGTAAATAACTATCTAAAAATAATAAAAATATCTGGCTGGCACTGAAAAGTGTCCTTAAAACACAATTTAATGGAAGTGATACGGTACTGCTACTATTATTATTGTTTACTGTTCGCGTAAAATATATTTACTATTAAATTATCGTTTTTCTTGTTTTTCTTCTTTATTATGATTTATTTATCCATTTTGTTTTATTGTAATCTCTAATAATAAAATACCAGTAAACCCTTGCGAATTTTTCGCACACTCGACCAAAAATATTGTTAGTTTTTACTTTCTCTCTATCTTACAGGTAGAGAAAGTATGGTGATCGTCAAAAAAATCGAACTCGAGATTTTGATGAATTTTGACGTTTCATGACTCCCTGAATCCGAAAAAGTGGTTTTTGAATTTCCGTCTGTCTGTCTGTCTGTCTGTACCTCCAACTAGAGCCTAAACTATTTTACCGATTGAGCTGAAACTTGATATCTAGGGTTTT
>CABFWB010001725.1:0-29546 GCA_902151455.1 Timema bartmani | reverse complement strand
AAATCGAAATTTTAATACGAAGTGTTGACCCTTGTGGAAGACATTAAACTGTTTGAAATGTTCTTAGGTGGACAAAGATGCGCCTCTTTTCTCATTGATTATATATCATTGTATATTATTTTATGCGTGTTCTTATGTGTAGTGGTGATGATAAAATGTACATTATTCCGTTCAGAAATCTTACGAGTTTATAGAAAGAGAGAGAAAGTCTGTGCGGTGCGCCGTACCATTTATTTCTTTTAACTTAAATTTTAAACAAACAATGTGTTTTAACGTAAACTGAGTATGCTATGTCAGAAGTAGGTAAAAAACCCTATCCACTGATACCTTATTGATCGCTGTAGGCTTTGTATTAGTTGAGAAAAAGGGATGTTGACAACCAAAATAATATATAGGATAGTGTATTTATTATTTTTAAAGCATTGCGTTCTTTTGTATTTTTTCATTGTTAGCCTGTTTGAGCTCTTGACTGTTGGTAAGCATTTTAATAAACGAAAATTAAAATGAGATTAAAACAATATTTGCGGAAAAGGTTGTTCTAAAACCGTATAGGCCTATTTAAATGTAAATAAAACACTTTGATATTTAAAAAGAAAACTCTTTTATGTCGCTTGCTATCCAGTTACTATTTATGTACTACATTTTCAAGACTAAAAAACATCTGGTAATATTTGATTATTTTGATAAATTATTCAGTTAAATATATTTATTTGATATTAGTAAAAAAGCGAATGCCATTTTTTAAATAAGCTTTTGAAAATATTATACTCTAAATTATCATAAAGATCTTCCTTTATTTAATAGCTCACGAAGAATCCCATATAATAATTATAATCTATACCGTACTAGGAATTTTAAAACTTTTCCGACCAGTATGCCACCTAAGGACTATCTAAATTTTGGACTAGTTTATTGTGCCATTCATATTTTTTTATGAGTATTTAAATAACTAACTTGTAGACTAGGCCTATTGTGAAATGTAATGGATAGGCCTAGCTCAAATCAAATTGTAAATAGTCTAAATCATAAAGAAGGAAAATTTATAAACTGGTCATAGTGAGTGTTCAAGACAGTATTAATTTTAATTACTTTAGTAAAAACATTGAAAGTAACACCTTTAGAGCTATATAAATATTATTGACTTAAAAAATAATACGACGTTTGCAAGAGTTTTATTTTATGTTAATTTTTTTCAATGTCTGCGTTCCAAGCAAATCATGTACGTGTGGGCACGCGGGCCATAGATTTACCATCCCTGGTCTATACTCACAAACCATTTTTCGTTTACATATTTTTTACTTTATACAGACGCGTAATTGAATTTGTATAAAAGTTTTAGTTTTAAAGCGATCAACGAAAAAGTTAGTGGATTAGTTAACATTGACTCCGCTAGATCGTGCTGAACAAAATTTATGATATTCTAGAGAATGTTTCAAATAAATCATATTTACCTATTCTTCTATGGGATCAAAAATATTTTAATGTAATAAATACATTATTTTAATTATAAGTAAAATATTTTTTAGAGAAATATTAATTAAAACTATAATTTAGAAAGTTTGTTATTTTCATATTTTATTTTACTCACAGACAGTTACATTTTAATTTCCTATATATTTAATCTTAACAAATAATCTTAGTTTTCCACTCTTCTCTAAACTGAGAGGTGTTTTTTCTTATTCTTTTTGGTGGTGAATCTTAAGAGGATTCATCGTATTATATAATATCATTAATTCATGCGTCGATACTGGTAATTAGAGATATATCAATTAAACTACATTCATTGGTCGGTGGGTGAGACCTTACTGCCTCATAGTGTTGGGAGAATAGCGATTGTCATCACTGTTGATATTTGATAGTGGTGACTGGTTAAGTTGTTTAAATTTATGATAAAATTTAGAATGCTAAATTGAACAATTAGAATGAAACGAAGTAATTTCGATTTGTTAATGGCGGATTCCCACAAAGTTACAATAAAAAATGGCTCTAAAATAAGCATAAGAGGAAAACAGAACTAGAAATAGAATTATACTGAATTTTTAAATAAAACAATATTTTCAAAAGATACATTTTCAAACACCTTTTTGGCATGATTTTAAAAGAACATTTTTACATTTCAACTAACATACTCAATAAACTCACCTGTAAACACCTTTGTGAGAACGCAAAATATGGTTTCTGAGATTAGGTGTATTGGAGAATGCTTTTCCAATTTACTGCACACTTTACACTTAGCAGTAGGTGGCCCAGCCTTGTCGCTCTCCAAGAATTCCCACACATCCACAGTTTTTTAGCTGGAGGGAGCGAGGTATGGTTAACTCTGAATGGTGAAAGGAGAACGGGTCTGTCAGGCTGACGAAAGGTGACTTTCAACTAATGTTTTCAATAAGAATCTTCTGCTAGCTGTCGTTTACCACTACTCCTATGGCAAATGTACTAGTAATCCTTGTTGACAAAGACATACTTTATATTTATGTAACGACTAAAACTAACAATATTCAGATGCAGTAGGCTAGACTGCCGATGACTGGGAGATCGAGGTTCGAATCTTGGTAGGTTGTACTGAGGGTGGTTTTATCTAAATGGTTTTCCCCTATCCACGCAAACGTGGGTACGCTTCCTCTAAATTCACCTTTCCTCTTCCTTATCTCATTATCGTAATTGGTAAATATGCGTATAACCTGAACAGGTAGTCAGACGCGGTGCTTTTACATCCATTACTGTTTCAAGCCTGTGGTCAGTCTTTTATTCAAGTCATATATTTTCCACTGCCGGCTGGCTAGGTCTGTCGTAGCTTCATATGCCTTATCATCTAACTTAAGACCAGGACAAGCACAACATCCAC
Organism: Timema bartmani; assembly: GCA_902151455.1. Taxonomy (NCBI): domain Eukaryota; kingdom Metazoa; phylum Arthropoda; class Insecta; order Phasmatodea; family Timematidae; genus Timema; species Timema bartmani. The sequence continues at coordinate 26,701 of CABFWB010001725.1, read as the reverse complement.
TCCCCGACCGTTAATTCATCATTGGGAAAGGGTGAACTCACATTTCACCAATTATATTTTTTCCGGCCATGCCGGGAATCGAACCCGAAACCTTTAGCTTAGTAGAAAGACACATTACCAACTGAGCTAAGTGTAAAATGTGGTGCAAAAAAAAAATCCACTAGAGCCTGCTACGAGCGTTCGGTGCAGCGTCAGTTTCATTCGGAAACATCGGTTTAATTTCGAACGTGTGCATTGTCGTTTAAGTGCGAGCTGAACTTTTAAATCCTTACTATTATTACCGCGTCTTACTACCCGTTCGGGTTATACGCACTTACGCTAATGTGTAATGGTAGGGTGATTGTGAGATGAAATGGAGGACCTACAGTTTAACGTGGAATCCGAACCACGGTGGAGGCCTGGCATTCCTCACATTCACAAGTTGTGATTAATACACATCTTGTCAGAGGTGAAGGAAGGGTTTGGCAATCAGATAAATCTGTGCCAGGGCCGAGGATTGAAGCCCTGAACTATTAAAAGTTTTTGATTTACTATTGAGATGCATAATTTGTAGAACTCCACTCTTTATATTTTTACAGATTTTATAATCCTTATTACAAGTGGACTAATAAAAACCCCGTTCGCTCATTTATGGATTCCTACAAAAACATTGATGTATGTCTAGGCATGAATATACTCGTTTTTATAATTTTGCTAAATTAACTATACCCGTAGTATATATATACCCTGGAAGGTAGCGCGCTTACCTTGTATTGCTGCACTATGGCGGCCATAGTGTATTGTCCGTCAGGGTAAACGGAGTGTGGCCTAACTGTGGATTCGCACGTTTGCCGAAAAACTAGTGCAGAACAGAAACGTGGTCACGTGACGAGCTCTAAGCCAATCGCGAGCTGTTCTGCTAAAGTCAACTATTCTCTACTTCGTCCGCTCTACCTTAGATGTTCGGCAAGAGAGAACCAATCAAATATCAGAACCAACCATCTCAAATAAATACGCCACCCTTGCTCGATGCAATATTTTTTCAAAATCTTACAGTTTTAGTATTTATCTTTGTATTTCAAGTTGGAATATCAACTATAATCTCCTGTTGGTGTTGAAGTTGATATTTTTCCTTGGTTAGCAAGTGTTCACACAATTTATGTTAATACATGACGTATTATGAAGGGATTTAAATTCTAATATGTTTTAGTTGAAGTTTGGTTATATTTGTTTCTATCAACTGAAATTATTTAATGAATTTGATAATGGGACAGAAACACGCCACATTTTCTGAGGTGTGTCTGTGGTCAATACTGTGAGGATTATGTCGACAAATTACTACTGCCAGCTTAACTTGGGACAGAATTAAACCCGCAAGTCGAAATAAGAGCAAAGAATTCCCAAGCACTACAATGTGAAATGATTAAATTCCAACGAAACAAATTCCGCATTGCCTATTTTGTAGGTCTCGCTGCTTTTGAACGAATGGGTTGGATTGATTGGAATGAGGAATTTTCATCCAAAGCAAACTCACGATTGTGGGAAATAGAGACATTAATATTACTACATTATTAAACCTTGAGGGGCCTACAGATTAAAAAACTTTTAATTCTATGCATAAAGTTTCAACTTGAATTTGCTACTTTCGAATTCGAACTATTTTAGGCCATGTGATCATACATAATATTGTGACTTTCACCTCACAATCGTAAAGTTTTGATTCTACATATTCTAAATGTTGTAAACTTATAGTTAAAGTTTTTTTCGCCAACGACTCAGGAAGAAGTGAGTGTTTATAGTTTGCTAGATATGAATGTTAAACACTCCTCATACATCTTCTGGTGTTATTATGATAAATGTGAAAGTGGAACACGATTTTGCAAGTTATATTATTGCTTTGGAACGCGATATATTTTCTCAAACTAATAAATAATAAGCTTTGCGAGTTTTATCAAATTATAGCAGTAAACTAATAATTTATTACAAAATGTGCCATTAGATATTATCGTTATATTTTTTCAAGACTAGAAGCTATTCTAATTTGGTTTGTCGGTGGCAGAGTTGAGGCTCGAATTTAGGTTGGGTGTAATAAGGGGGGAGAGGGATTATTAAACAGTTTCTCACACCTTTTATCTACGCAAATGCGTGTGAATTTTCTTTAAATTCTACCATCCTCACCCCCCGGGCTGCAGAGTCGTAGTTGGTAAAAATGCACCGACTCTGACTTCAAAATAAAATCTTCTAATATTATACCAATACATGGTGAGCACATTATTTTAGTTATATATATTTCACCGTCCAGGACAAACTAGATCGGACTAGGCCGAATTGATACATCCAAAGAGCATCAGGTTGTATTTGTTTAGCCTAGTTTAAATTCGTTAATCCTGAAATTTTGCCCTAGCTCACAAGATAAATTAGTATAGCCTACACTTTTATTAGGCCAAACCAGGGTTAGGTTAGGTTAGGTTAGGTAAAGTTAGCTGACAACATTCGCGCGCGAACAAGCGACAGGATGCATTAATTCGGCCTAGTCCGACCTAGTCTGTTCTGGAAATGGGGTTTGGATGGTAAAACACAAACACATATATATATTATTCTTGCAGATCTATATTTGTAATTTGGATTGACAAATTTATTTAAATACATATTCACAGTGCCAAAGAAGCTTCCCATGAACTAATCTGTATTGGAGCATTTTACTGTAGTAAATGTATTATTACTATTATTATTATTATTATTATTATTATTACCGCGTCTTAATACCCGTTCGGGTTTAAATGTGTTATTACTATTTAATATTATACATTAGCCACTTATGAAGTAGTCGGAGTCTGACAGTAGACAAATAGAGGAGTTGGAGTTAGGGTCAAAAGCTTTAAGTACAGATACCACAGCCCTGTTCATCCCTAACTCATAAGTTTAATTAAATACGGATATCTCAAACGGGTAGTAAGTAAGACGTAATTTAAAAATCCAGCAACTTATACACGATGTCGCACTCTTTATTTTCTGTGGATGCCTCTCTACCTAAACATGGCTGGAATTACGGTCTGCCTAGTCCACAAACTAAACACAACTGTTTATTATCCTAATTTTTCTGATACTAGACATTATGGTTGAGCTTCCATATGGTACTATTCAACCTGTATTGAAAAAGTCCTTCCTTTACTCTGTAAAGTAGTCAGCTCACCTTGATGAATTCCACTATGGTGTAGCTCATTCATAAGATATGACCATAGAGTCATCAGTCAAGGTAGGACTGTCAGATCATCAGGGTGAACGTAGTGTACATAGTGGTCATGTTGACTTTAGATTTGTTGCGTGGTTTGAGAGATAAGTCTATTCTTAGAAATAGTATTCTCGAAGAAAGCTTTTCACGGAAAGCTCTAGAACAAAAAAAACTTTTTTGTGTATTATAAATGTAGGCGGTGTGGTAAGGATTTTAACTAAACATGTGTTAGATATTATTAAACTATACATTTATTTTAAACCTACTTTGATGGACTCATGCTCTCTAGGGCAAGGTTGGTAAATCTATGGCTACCTTGTCCCTTGGTGGCACGCTGAGCCAACATTAAAAAAAACTTTTTCCAACGTCTTATTATTTTTTTTTGATGTCAATAATATTTCGACAGCCATGTAATTCACTGTCATATCACAATTCAATTTATTAGGTCAATAGCTAGATATCGTCCTGGCTTGTAATTAAGTGTATCATGTGTGCTGTTATATACAACACGTTATGAACCGCCGAACATAAATATATCACGATGGATTAGCAAAGCTATTATATTTGTTAATTATGGATAAAGCCACATCTAGATATCAAGTTCTTTAACTTGAAATATAACACACGGGAATTGAACCCGAGACCTTTGGATTAGTACGCCAAGGTCCCGGGTTCGATTCCCGTGTCCAGTGTCATTTTTCAATTTAAAGAATAAATATATTAGCTAACAAAATCCAACATATTTCAAACTGATATGAAAAAGATTATATCAATTTTTTATTTTAATATATATATTAATATAATTATATATATATTAATATAATTATAATTATATTAATATAATTATAATTATATATATATATTTAATCTGAAGGTGTTACTTTCAATGTTTTTATTTAGTTATTGAAATTAATTTTGTCTAAGGCACTCACTTTGAAAATTTAATAAATTTTCCTTCTTTAAAATTTAGGCATTATTAGAATAGGCTATTTACGAGTACAATTTAATTTGAGTTGTTCATTACATTTCATAATATTCAATAAGTTTAGATTTTTAAATACACATTAAAAATGTAAATACGAGGTGATACACTAAACTAGCTCAAAATTCAGCTGGTAGTTAAGTGAAACACTGCCTGGTAAAGTTACGCCAACCCTGGTTTAGGGCATAACTCTCGCAATAGACTGGACTTCCGATGATGGGGTGATTAGGGTTCGAATCCCGGTTGGGTTTACTTAGGGTTTTTTTTCATAAATTACGATAATGTGAGTACACTTCCTCTAAATTTAACTTTCCTCATTCCTATTACTATAATTAGCAGGCCTAATTATGTGTGTAACCCGAACTGGTAGTGAAATGCGGTGACAATTTTTTTATATATTGTATAGTATAGTTAATATTGCTTTATTTTTACTTCTAAGGAATGAACCAAGGTCTCCGGACTTGAAGGGTGTGTGTGTGGTTGACATACGGGTGTGTGGCCGAGGAGCCATTACCAGTCTCGCGGCGGGATAAGTTCCCGCGCATTCTTTCCCAATATTCTTCCTCCAACAGTTTCCCGATACCCGATACGGTCCGATATTGCAGAGAAAGGGGAATTTGATCGACTATCGTCTCTCTTGGGAGCCTGGCATGGTTGGGGGCTCCCAGACTAGTCTTAGCTCTCTGGGTAGTTCGGTTTATCATTCGAAAGATCGACAATAATTTTGTCAGCTGCAGAGGAACTGACGTTGTTGAATAGAACGGATTTTTTTAAAAAAGAATGACCTCTATGACCGGGAGGGACATAACATCCATGCTTGTTCGCCATATGTTAGCTCTGGTAGCACAGAACGTTGCCCAGGGTACACCATAGGAGGTTGTCTATACGTCGTACCAGTAATGAGATGTTGTGATGATAGTGATTATCAAGTTGGGGAGCCGGTGTGAGTCTTAACCTAATTTAAACCTAGCTAACCAAACCCTGGTGAGCGTTAGGATCATTCCCCTTAAGGGAAAAATACCCAAGGTACCAGTCGGGAATCGAACCTGGAACCCTAAGGGTCGTATCCAGGTGCACCGACCACTGCATCACGGAGCAGGTTAATTGAAGGGATAAGGTGACCTGGCGGTCTAGGGGTAGGGTGTCAGACTTCTGTGTTGAGAGTCCGGGGTTCAATCCTCGATCCCGGCACAGATTTATCTGATTGCCAAACCCTTCCTTCACCTTCACCGTGGTTCGGATCCCACGTTAAACTGTAGATCCTCCATTTCATCTCACAATCACCCTACCATCACACATTAGCGTAATTGCGTGCAACCCGAACGGGTAGTAATACGCGGTAATAATAATAATAATAATAATAATAATAATAATAATAATAATAATTGAAGGGATGATTTGAGGATTTGAGCTAGCAGAATGATGCCACAACACTTCCTCTGCCACAAGTTAGGTAAAACACCAGGAATTTTACTAATTTCGACTGACTTTCACATTGTTTATAATGGTAATATCAACCATGGTATCAACATTACCTACAAATGGTTTGAATAATTCCATATCAGGTGCTGTAATGATCTTAGGACACGGATACAACCGTCACGTACAACATATATTACATGCAATATGTTATGCTCTGCATAACATCCTTACCTAACCCTCCACCTACCAGTTATGTTAATCATTCCATACCTCAGGTTATACTTAAGGTGGGGATGTACAGAACGCGTTAAAAGGCCAGTGTGTTTGCAGTTTTTTTTATAGCAAAACTTTTTTTTTTTGCTAAAATAAATAACATTTTGCTTCATTAGAAACAAATAGTTAAATTTTCTTCCCCTGGGGACATCAACATTTCTTGAATACCGGTCATGAGCATACCGGCTTTAGATGAGAAACCAGCCAGAGGTCCCGGGTTCGATTCCCGTGTCCAGGTGTCATTTTTCAATTTTCAGAATATGATTTTAAATGAAGATAAAAAATTGTCATTACATTGCAGGACACCCGCTTCAGTAGCGCTACTCTTGCAATAGACTAGACTGCCGATGACGGGGAGATCGAGGTTCGAATCTCGGCCGGGTATACTGAGGGTGGTTTTTTTCTAAACGGTTTTTCTCTCTCCACGAAAATTAGGGTACATTTACTATAAATAAAACCTTCCTGGTCCTTAAAACCATTAGCGTAATTTGTAGGCCTACATAAGCGTATACTCCGAATGGGTAGTAAGACGCGATGCTAAAAACAACAACACATTCCAGGGCATCTTTGACATATATTCATGGATTGTTGAGGTCGCCATGTGAAGAAAATTATACTCTTTGTTTGTACTGAAGCAATAATTGATTTTAACCCAAAAAAGTTTTGCTATAAAACAGCAAGAACACTGACCTTTTCTCGCGTCCCCTACTTCCCCACCTTAACAGACTAATCTACGAAGTAGTGTTGTCGTGAAATTGTTTGTTTCTGGAGCAAGCGCTTCTATTGTTTACATGAGACCTATATGGTAACTGACTGTACCTCACTTGTCCTCGAGTGTACCTATCCACATCCCTGACGAGAAGAGTCCAAGTATGTAAAGTGCACGGGTACTATCGATCGTCGGGTCGATGTGCAAACAACAATCGATGCTTGAACCTTCCCGCGGATCTGCCAGCCGCGGTTGAACGGGAGTGGGGGAATAATAATTAGTTGACACCGCGGCTGGCTCATCAATCACCGGAGGACCCTCTGCAGGGCTGCTGGATGAGTCGGCCCACGGATAGTCGAGGTTTATCGCCGTTCACCACGTGGCCGGGTTTTACTAAGTAAACATGTTTATATAACTCGCCCGTTCACGTGGCCTGATAGAGGGGGTGCTTGTTCTGAACCTGACTGAGCCTCATCGGTGTCCACTTGGCCTGATAGAGGGGGTGCTTGTTCTGAACCTGACTGAGCCTCATTGGTGTCTACTTGGCCTCAGGCGTCAGTAGAGATGAACATTTTCCAGTAAAATGTTCAGATCATTGGATCCAGGAGAAGGGTATTTTTTGAAATCCTTTCTTACCACCTATTCATTTTATACACAGGGAAATAAATTTATTCGCTGGCTTTGATTATAAGATTAAAACTATTTTCAGTCCATAGCAGACCAGACTTAGTGACTCATTTAACCAACTACCAAGCGCTGTAGTCTAGTGTATACTGTACTGTAAGAATAGAACTGGATTCACTGGTTTTGCTTTATTGGGTAAAACGAATTTAAATAGCTGTGATTATGTTGGGAAAAAAATGGAACATTTTACAAAACTGAAAAAATTAAGGGAAAACTTTCCAATAGATTTTTAAAAATGGAGAATTTACTGTCTCATATCTATAGGCAATATTATATTCATTGCGTCTAAATTACATTTACGTATTTATGTTAGACACATACTTTAATTACGCTAATGAGCAAGAAATGAGTAAGGTACACTTTGAGAGAAAATCTATCCGTATTTGCGTGAGTAGAGTGTGAAACCATTTTAGATAATCACTTTCGGTACACCTGGCTTAGGTTCGAATCCCAGATTCGTCACTGGTAAACTGTCTTAAATGAGTTAGACATTTATCCTGCGTGCCCACCGGTCCGGGTAGAATCTAGGTGGATCGTATACACTCGGGGCAGTTTTTTTCAATTCTCACTCCACGTTAATTTGGGTGAATTTTTCTCAAAGATACCCCTTAGATTAATTGGTTTGTAAAATTTGTTTTTTACGTACCACTAAACAAATCATTTATTACTACTATTATTATTATATAATACTCGCAGGAAACTATGAGAATGATTTTATATTTGACACCATGATTAAAAATAAAGTCATGGTCAAGGCTTAAATTTTGATAAACTAAAATTGGTAAAAAATGAAACAATATAATGACGTTAAAAATATAAAAAAAATTATTTAAATCTACGAAAAAAAAAGTTAATCAAAACCAGGAAAGAATGTATCAAACAATGCATGTCAAAGAAGCTATTTACAAATTAATAATAAAATATATCTGTATACAATGAAAAAACCTTATTAAAATAAACTTTTGCATTTTGCTAGACATGAACACCGTTCTACAAATAAGTATCTGCTTCAGAAGCAATAGCTTCCCTCTCCCATAGAAGTCTTTATAGCTTTAGTGTCATTGCTTCACCGGGAATGTGGATTTACTACTTTTAAAATAACGGGTGTACAGAGTTAATTTTAAGCCTACACTATCTCAGTGAGAAGTTTATGGTGGAAAATAATGCTCTTTGTTACATTCTGCACCAAATCAACATTTTTTAAAGATATATAAACTCAAGTTGGGGTATAAGGGGACGCGAGAAAAAGCCAGTGTTTTTACAGTTTTTATAGCATAACTTTTTTTTGGAAAAATTAAATAAAGTTTAATTTTCTTCAAATGGTGATTACATTTATTGAATATCTATCATGAGCATATTAACATTAGATGATAAACTTTTTAAATGAAGAGAAAAAGTTTCTCATTGAATTCCAGGACGCTCTTGATAGATATTAATAATAATAATATAATATTTAGCACCGCGTCTTACTACCCGTTCGGGTTATACGCTTAAGTATTAATTACGCTAATGGATTAGGAAATGGGAGGGTTAAATTTAGAGGAAGTGAACCCGAATTTGCGTGGAGGGAGAGTGGAAAACCATTTAGGAAAAACCATCCCCAGTTCACCCGACCGAGATTCGAACCTCGATCTACCCGTCCTCGGCGGTCGAGCTCAACACGACTAGCGCGTTAGCCAACTACGCCACCGAGGCGGGTTTGATAGATATTAACAACTGTTGATATCACCAGGTGAAGAAAATTAAACTCTATGTTTCTACTGAGGAATGGTTTGATTTCTTTTGACCAAAAACATGTTTTGATATCAAAACTGAAAAAGCAATCGCCTTTTCTCGCGTCCCCTTCCACCCTACCTTAATTAGTGAAATTCCGAAATAATCTTTCCTCTCTCTTTTACTGGACAAGCATCCTACAATTTTTCTAGTGAAAGCTTAGGATACCTTTGTTAGGTATGAATTAAATATACCAAATATACATTTTAATTCAACGGATTTTTAGACAAAATTTCAATCAAATTCATGCTATACCTGTGATTAAAAAGCAAATTCATTACCTCGTGAGAAGAGTGGGATATTTCTGGTTGTGAATGAAACTTCAATCAGCTGCCAAAGGAGTTTTAATTTTCCAGCCATCCAGTGGACACAACCTCTCAAGTTAATTAAACTTCCTTCCCGCATCGGTGAGCAGGCGAACTGAACGTCAAGCTCGTCTAGTCTAGTTAACTGGTGATGGAAAGATTGGGGTGATGAAGGTAGTTTTTATTAAGTGATTTTCCACTCCCCTTCCATGCAAATGCAGGTACATATACTTTAAGACTACCATATCACCTGGTCCTTAAATAAGCCAGTAAATTACTTACCAATTAAAAATAAACACACACATGCTTAGAGCTAATATGACTTACTGAAGAGCTTAGACTTGAAAGACAGGCCTATGCATTGTGTCCATCCATCTGGAATGTCTGTCAATGTCCTCAAATGAATAATGTATTTCTATTCTTCTCCACTGGGTGATGGGTGTTGCTGGTCTCTCATCGAACGACTCGTGACCCATACAAAACTTGAACTCGAGACCCTGGGCTCGACGGTTACCCTCTAAGCACAAGTGCTACTGATGACCCGAAGATATAATCTGCCATGGTCCGGCATCGGGCAGCGTAACCGCCTCCGAAATTGATGATATTGTGTCAGTCCCGATATCAACAAAATAATTACTTTTATAGTTTGATCTGGCTCCCTTACTCCCCAACTAGAGCAACATTGTTATGAGTAGTCAGCATTCCTCTTTAATATTTCTAATTCGTTAAATCATATTCGCTAAGTTCAGTCACGTACGTCCAAGAAAGTTATGTAAATCAAAACAAACATCCCAACATTGCTCAAGGCTGTGACATAGTTATTAGTATTATTTATCAAAAGTGATATCTGTAAATAACATGACTTGACGCATGAATGTATTAACATTGTTTTAGTAACTTTAGTAACTAACGTCTACTGTTTTTCCTACCAAAATCATACTATACTTTCAAATCCATAACAGCTCCCGTATGGACTCAATCAAATGTAGACCGAGAGCTGAGTGGTATCCATTTCAGCTTCCGGCTCGCCGGTTTGGTTACGGCTCGGAGCTCGGTTCGAGGTCAGAAATAGTTGTCGAAGGAGGTCCGAACTGGACATAGCACTGAATCGAACAGCTGTCTGCTCAAGGGGTCGTCCATAAACCACGTAACGCTTTGAGTGTGTGTGTGTGTGTGTGTGCTCTAATGTCTACATGCTGTTACATGAGGGGAGGGTGGGGTACATCAAAGTTTTACGTAGCACAGATTTTATACTCAAGTTCTAATGTTCAAACATAATATTATTGTTCATGTTTTCACCTTTGATAAACACCCTTGTAGATAACATTCGAATATTTTTGGCGTTGAAAATGCAAGTTTAGCACATACTTTTTGTCTATTAATATTTTTAATGCGCTTAGGTGTTATTGTCTACCCGAGACTACGAACGCCAAGCACATTCAAAAACACACATTTCCATACGCATGACAGTGACATGTTTACTCACCGCACTTGTTTAAATTTGTCCAATCTATACTCCATTCACGGTAGGAATTACTCTCTGAAAGGTCTTTTTTCCTACCAATACCCTACTATATAATAGCTTTCTGGTTAGGAAAAAGGCCTTTCAGAAAACAATTCTTATGGTGAACAGACTTTACTGACCCCCTCACGTGCTGTTAGTTGGATAACAGCTGTCAGTCGAAGCAGCCTTAATTTATAATAAATAGTTGAGTTTGAGTATAATTCTTTTACTTAGGCCGTGAATATCACTTGTGTATGTACAAAAACAATTTTTTTTAAAAGAGGAGACTTGTTCATTGTTTGCGTATAAAAAGCGATATCCAGATAAAAATAGTGGAAAAGTCTCAAAAAGATGTAGTGAAATGGAAACAAGCAAAAAGTACAGAATTTATCTCAAGGCAAGTTTGAGGAGTCCATCAATAGTGTTATTTCTTCGTAACAGCAGCATGTTATGAAAAGTAAAGCTTCAAATATAATTAATTATTCACAAAAGGAAGGTGTATTTATGCCTATACCTTTTCCCTTCTGATAAATCTAATGTGTATGTATATAAATGTAACTATTATACACTCGCTACGGTGGACGCATTTTCTAAATTGTCATCCTCTCAGTAGACTAGACTGCCAATGTTGGGGAGATGGGGTTCGAATACCAGTCAGGTCTACTGAAGGTTGCTTTTCCTAGATGGTTTCCCGCTCTCCCTCCATGCAAATTCTGGTAGATTTTCTTTAAAATTCTACCCTTTTAGTATACATTTTGTAGGGTGGTATAGTCAAATTGTAGTTATTCTAGTTATTTTTTACTATATTTATCTAATGGAGTAGAAATGAGGAAGGTAGAATTTTAGAGGTTATCTACCCTCATTAACAGGGAGAGAGAATATCTAGGTATTGATAAGTTAACTAAAGTAAAATTGTAGATTAATCCAAAATATAATTTAGAAAAGTTGTTGCCTATACCTTTTCCCTTCTGATAAATCTAATGTGTATGTATATAAATGTAACTATTATACACTCGCTACGGTGGACGCATTTTCTAAATTGTCATCCTCTCAGTAGACTAGACTGCCAATGTTGGGGAGATGGGGTTCGAATACCAGTCAGGTCTACTGAAGGTTGCTTTTCCTAGATGGTTTCCCGCTCTCCCTCCATGCAAATTCTGGTAGATTTTCTTTAAAATTCTACCCTTTTAGTATACATTTTGTAGGGTGGTATAGTCAAATTGTAGTTATTCTAGTTATTTTTTACTATATTTATCTAATGGAGTAGAAATGAGGAAGGTAGAATTTTAGAGGTTATCTACCCTCATTAACAGGGAGAGAGAATATCTAGGTATTGATAAGTTAACTAAAGTAAAATTGTAGATTAATCCAAAATATAATTTAGAAAAGTTGTGTGCTTATAGGACTAGGGCTGTGGAGTCGGTAAACATGTGCAGACTCCGACTTCAAAATAAAAATATATACTATTATAACAATATAATGTGGTAAATATATCATTTTAATATAATACTTTTTTATTCTTTACTACCAATATTGGTAGTTTTGATAGACAGATTTATTCAAATATAAACTAACAGTGTCAAAGAATCTTCCCATGAAGTAATCTGTATTGGGGCTTTTTACTGCAATACATTTATTATTAATTAATACACTTTAGCCATGTATGGAGTTGGACAATAGAAAAATAGATGGATCTGGGTCGAAGGTTTGTTTGGCGTACCAACTCCACAGCCCTGCTTAGGATGGTTTTTTCTTAACTAAGATCATGAATTATCAGATAACAAAGCTATCTTGGACTCGGTGTGGCTTTAAGCAGCCAATAGTACAATGACAACTGTAGGGTTAAATATACATTGTACAAGTTATTATATATTTGTTAGATACGGCTATAGCCGTCTATAAATATCATATTCTTTACATTGAAAAATGACACCTGGACGCGGGAAACGAACCTGGGACCTTACTTAGGCTTAGTAGTGCCTGAAAAAATGAGTGTAGAATGACGATGGGGATTGAACGACTCCTGGTTAGCTCAATGGTGAGAGCTTTGCCTTACTAAGCCTAAGGTCCCAGGTTCGTTTCCCGCGTCCAAGTATCATTTTTCAATGTAAAGAATATGATATTTATAAACGGCTGTAACTGTAACTAACAAATATAATAGCTTGCATATTTAATCCAAAATGTTTCTGATATATTGTTTGACGAATTTTTGGTAAAAAATATAGCAAAAATACTGGAGTTTTAATATTTGATAATCACAGGCAATATTTATTAAATTGAAATAAAAAACTTGCACCTACTTTTTTTTTATAGCTATAATCAATCACATTAACTAAATACACTAAACTCGTCTAACCAAATTTGATGGAATCAGGCCCATTTCGCATTTACATGAAAAGGAGAGTGAAATAAAAAAAAAAAGAAAAAAAAAGAGGAGTAACTCCCTTGGTGCGTTTGCAGGACTCAAGTACTAACCTTCCCATCACCGGCAAATTAGACAGTACGAGACTGTCCGAGTACCCTCCGGTGTGAGGCTTTCAATACTATTTCCAGGAAAATCATTGTATTTTCCCTATGGGTCGCCATTTTAATCTATATCCGATTAGATTAAGTCGTTAAAAACCCTCGCTTTAATCACGCTAACTTAGTTTAAAAAAATAGAACAAATAAAACAAAAACTTTATCTTCTGACTTCCCAGAGATTTTCCATTAATATTAAATAGTTTCCTTTGTTCAGGAAAGCAAAGAATTATCTCTGTCCTTATGCCGCTGTTCTCACCCCTGTCAATATTTTCACACCAGTTTAACCAGCCTTCTCGTACGCTTCTTTTCGTGAATAAAGGAAAGCTCATTACTAATTAAGCGACGAAACTGTCCCGAGCTCGACGTAACGTCTCTTTGTGAGTTCTCTCTCCAGCCTAGTTCCCTCTCACACCAACTAGACGGTTCCGCCACATTTTCATCCGAGCCGTGGATGAGGCAGAAAACTAATATAAGGAGCAGAGTGCCTCTAGGGAGATGTTATTAGTCGCCAAGGGCCCTCTCGGGTTGAGACCGTATGCTTGCGCGCTGCCATGTGGCAGCATTTAGCACTATCGGGCCGAGCTCATACACGGGACAGTAAAATAAGTGCTTCACAATACAGTAAGTCCTCGATTTACACGGATTAATCTACGCGGGTCCGTAGATATGTATACATGGTACCTCTACTTAGGAGTATCAACGCTGCCCCCTATCATCAACTGACGCACAGCTGATAGGGCCATCGCCATTTTGTTTGTTTTTACCTGGAGCACAAGTTTTATTCTCATAAAGTTATTTTCTTAATAATAATCAAATGTTATACTTTAATTATCCATTGAGACAAACATATATGTCAAAAATACATCGCATTTAATCACCATTCGACTTAGGCGGTTTTTCAACGCACGAACATTTAGAAAAAATTAACCGAGTAAGTTGAGGACTTTCTGTACCGGTATGTTGAAATTAACATTAGATGTGGATGACTACCGTTCCCAAGTAGGCATTTAAATGGACGGTTAGTTGAATTATATTACTTGGAAAAGGGGGATTGAATCAGGGATATTTTGGTTTCGCTGATGCTCTCTCTACCAACTGAGTTATCCAGGCTATCGTCCCAGTCATTATGTCTAGACTAGAGACTAACATTTTTCGCAGTGGCGTCTTTCGACTTACTAGTAGGTGAACGGTCTGAGCTTGGTGAAAGGTTGCGGGACGGGAATGGGTTGGAAGTATTCAGATAATAGACAAGTCAGCCTTAAAATTATTATCTTATTGATGAAAGTTTATACTGAAAAAAAAATACTACCAATAAAGAGGTGAAAATCTGCTGGTAAAATTATTAGATGTTTCGATACCAAGAAAAGGTGATATATTTGTTAAGACTTTGATAATAATATTGAGGTACTATATTACCATATCTTCTTTACAACATAGCTAAAGCTAGTGACATTCATCCACAAAACGCTGTAGTCTATACGTGAATGTGAAAAGACATCAGCTATAATCACTGTTATTGTTTTATCTGAACTCATTTGATTGTTTCTTAAGCTGGGACAAATTTAGCTGAAGGGGAAACTTTAAAACTTGGGATATCTCAATTACATTCGTTTCATTTAAATCTTTTTCAGAAATACTTAAAGAAAAAAAAATTAGAACATTTTCCTTCTCAACCCCACCCCCGCACCCCCTTTTTTACGCTATCTATGACGTATCATAAGTTTAAACGTGTGCAAATCTATATATTTATTATCACCGCGTCTTACTACCTGTTAAGGTTATACGCATGTACGATAATTACTCTAATTGGGTAGGGATAAGTAAGGAGGCATTTTAGAGGTAAGACACCCACATTTGCCTGGAAGGAGAGTGGCAAACCATTTTGGAAAAACCACCCTTGGTACACCCAACTGGTATTCGATCCCCGATATCTCCATTATCAGCATATCAGTCTTACACAAGAGTGACGCCATATACCATTTGGTCACTAAAGCGTGTAGGATATACGTTTTAGCTAGAGACAATTTTCCCCTCGATATCTCTAGAGTTTCATAAGGGAAAACCAGAATATAATAATACCCTAGCTAGCGCAGTGTTTACACGCACCTGGAAAATTGGGAAGACCGGGAAAACACTGGGAATTTTGTGTCTGGGAAAAACTGGAAAACACATGACAAATCACCATAAACTTAAAAATTACGTGTTTTTTTTTAAATTTGGGGTATTAAGCTGCAATGTTTAATAGTCTGTATAAAACGAAGCAATGGAACTTTTATTATAGTCTTGTTTATATTAGTTTGTTTTAGGTAGTTTGTTTTGAGGGAAAATGTTTTAAATCAAAGTAATTTCCCACTACTAAAGCCATGTATAAAATTTGATAAAACATTGTATTTTTGGTATTTCCACTTCTTTTTTATCATCCATATAGGATAAAATATACATAAACTGGAACCAATAATGTATATTTCTCGAATAATGATGTC
The DNA here is from genome assembly GCA_902151455.1 of Timema bartmani. Classification (NCBI taxonomy): domain Eukaryota; kingdom Metazoa; phylum Arthropoda; class Insecta; order Phasmatodea; family Timematidae; genus Timema; species Timema bartmani. The sequence goes on along the minus strand of CABFWB010001725.1, from coordinate 10,832 downwards.
ATATTCTTCTTTCAACGTTTTCCCCCAAAACTATTTTAAAACATATGTTTACTTGACACAACAAACAAACCTCCAATGACAAAAAATATATATATAAGACTTTCACTATCGATAATTTTATGAAAAACAAACTTTAATTCCCCAACAATTCAATCTATAGGCTAATATCTAAAAAAAAAAAGTTTGGAAACATGAGAGTTCTTTCTTGAAAACCTGAAAAACACAGGAAATTTTAAAGTGAAGAAATAGTGCCAACCTTTTAACACGAATCTTAATTTCCCTAATTTTCTCTTAATTTTCAGAGTTGTGGTGGAACGTGTCCACTGAAACACGCAACAGACACTAAAAGAGGTTTAACGGCCATGATAACGATATCGTGCAACCACCCCCCACGTTGGGCGCCACAATTGTGTGACACACACACAATGACCATCCACTTCATTAGCCGCTCGCGCTCCTCCGCATAGAATCACCATCAGTACAACACGCTGTGACGTCATCGGGCCTCCCTTCCACTCGGTTATAATTGAAAGATATCTCGACACCCTTGGGTATTTTGTGGGAGCCCACCCTTTCCCCAACTTTTCATTATCTGTATTCACTGGGAGAGCTGGCCGCCCCGAACCCCTCCCTCGAGGGGTGAACTACAGTCTGTCTCATTGCTGTGGCTTGATTAGAGAGGACACTCTCAGGCCGAGAAAACAAGATTTAAACATAAATAGGCCGACACTAAAATATGATCTAATACCTGCATCGGTGGTCTAACGTTGTAAAGCGTCACTCTCTTGCTATACTGGATTAATGGTCGAATGTACTGGGGGTGTTTCTTCCTTAATGTTCCCCCACTCTCCCTACAAACAAATGTGGGTACAGTTACTCTAAAATCTGCCTTATTCGTTTCCACCCTATTTGGATTTGACCTGGTACAAAGATGCGGGGCACTAATATAATTGCTCAAGTAGATATCGCACAATTCATTCAGAGCTACGGATCACTAATATACTTTCTGAAACAAACTAAAAACACGAACTATTTGGCCAATTCTTCTGCTGGCGACAGTAGCCAAAAAGAAACTAGTGAAATATTATTTCTATTCTGACTGTGTCGACTGCTATAAAATACAAATATGAAGCTCTGTTATTGTTTCTGAGGTTTGATGTGAAAAATAAACGTACATAAACGAGCAGTTGAGTGCCCAGCTGGTGAACACAGCAACAATGGGAACAAGTAAAACTCCGGGGATAAGGCTTTCTAGAACGTACAGAGCACACCTTTTCATAGAGGTAGCTATGCTTAGAACACCGGGAATTTTGTGTGGCTAGAAAAAATAGGGATAATGCAGAGGAATTCACCAAAAATTTAGAATATTGTGAATTTGGGACATTTAACTAAAAGAATAGTCTTCCAAATGCATTCAAGGAAAAACTCTAAAACTCCATGGCGTCAGCCTGCAATCGATACACACAAACCAAGCGGCCGCCGTCTATTGGTGAATATAGTGCCAACTTCTGCGGATAAAGGGTGTCATATGGTCAGAACAACGAAACCTCCACCCCCCCGGCCGTTAATCTCAGCTTTCTAAATCGAAGCAGCTACTGTACCCATTGAAGTAGCTCCTCATTGGTCCTCACGAGGCTGAGTTGACCACGTTCCAGACCCACTGCTTCACTGAAAATCTGTAAGCGCTGAGGATCGAACCCGGGACCTCTGGATCGAAAAACTAAGCACTCTTATTCGAACCCTTGTCTTAATCCACCAACCCTTTTTATAATTTGAAACAAATGCATCCATAACCCCATCAAGGTCAAATCATCATGTTCTTCAACACCTGAACAGAACTTTACACGGGCCAATATTATGAAAAGTAAAATTTGATATCGCTCTACTACTCTAAATAATTTGGAAGCATGAAAATTGAATCTGTAAAACCCGGAGAGAATAAGGAGTTTTGTATTAAATAAATTATATAAAAATGCGAAGTTTGATGTACAGTATAGGATGAACGATGCGTGGCTACGAACAACGAGCACGAGTAAAATATATTATGTTACCACACAATCGTACACACTTTCTCATATAGTGAATTAAAGCTTGGAATAAAAAATAAATAAAAAATTAGTGAACCACCCTTTAATGATTCATGTTTGTAAAAATAAACTTATATTCTTATTTATCATGAAAAATTATTTCCAGATTGCAGATACCCATTTTGATCACAATCTTAAAGGGAATTTTTGAAATATTTCAAATTTTATAAAATTTTATTATAAGTAAACTACCCTTAAATTAATTTATTTCAGAAAAACAAATATTATTATTTATTAACATTTAGAATAATCTCCATATACCAATCAATATTGAACGAAATCGTAAAAACTATTTTCAAAAAATTTCAATCTAAAAAAAAAATCAGTCATCATTAATTATTAATTATTATTAAATAATTATTTATTATTTAATTACTATTTAATAATTATTTAATTAATTATTATTAATTAATTTTAATTATTTAATTATTATTAGATGATTTTTAAGAAAAACAAATATAGCCTGTATTTATATATGTGTGTGTGTGTGTAATTATTTATAATTTAAGAAACTTATTAGAAACTCATTTCGAACCTAATCGTTTGAGCAATTTCTTAAAATATTCAAATTTTTAAAAATAAGTCTAAAGTTAGTTACCCTTAAATTAATTTTCCACCAGATATACATTTAAAAAAAATCGTTATAGTCCAAGATAAAAGTATACAGTGTTATTGTTAGGGTAAACTTAAACATTCCCTAGATATCATTTCCAAACAAAGTCGATAGATTCGTTTTTGAGAGATTCGGAATTCAAAAAAATTCCTCATTAGGAAACTAACCTTAATTTGAGAGTTAGAGTCAAAATAAAAAAAGATATTCCTAGGTATTGCCCTATAACATACATAATTATCAAGCTTGAACAAAATCCATCAAACCGTTTAATTTCTTGGGCCAGGCACAGACAGATATGAGGGACAGATAGAATTGGAAAATCCACTTTTTTGGTTTCGAACACACATAAACCATAGTTATAATTTAGAGGTAGACAATTTTTAGGATTGCAATGCTTTCTCTCGGTATGAAAAATTAAAAACAGGAAAAACTCGAGAAGTTTATTAAGTTACTTATACGTACCGTACCCGCCGTTTCTTTGAAAGGTGACAAGCTTACTTTAACAAGTTACACTGTGGTGCAGTTTATAAGATAAGAACCATATTGTGGTCGGATTAGGTAAGACTTCTTCTTTTCAGGGTAAACTGACTATACATAAATTATCATGTTTATATTTACGAAACTACTTTTGTATTTTATAATTTTAAAATGCATAGTAAACTCCTTTTTTAAACTTAAAAATATTTGTAAATATTTCAATTATTCCCACCTTTTCTGTGTAGTTCGAGTTTTTGATAATTTTAACTAGTTCTGGTCCCGTTCATTAGATTGGCTAAAAGTAAAATATGTGCCCGTTTCGAAATGTTCTCTTCTGAATTATTGTTATGTTTTTGTTGAAGAATCAGACAAGAATAAACAAGCCGCGTTACCCCGTTTTACTTGGTGTTCATTGTTCACTCGACTTGAACTTTGACCTCTGCTATCCCCCCAGACGTACAGCTGCGGGCCTCATCACGACATGATGGGATGTCTTGTAATTGTTTTTCTACCAGCCAGATTGAGTCTGTCCCATCTCTGGTCTGTCCGTTCAAGTAGAATGTGAGGCTTCTACTGTCCTAGGACGCGTAACTTACTCCGCGGCCACATTAAAATGTCAGGAAGAAGAGGTCGGAAAAAATATATGTTTTTTTCAAAAGTGGATTTTACTGGGGTGCCGCGAAAAAATGCGTCCTTGGGCTTCGTGAGGCAATTTTATTTGTTTTTCACACTATATAATATCACCAGTAATTAGGATTGCCAACTTTTTCAAATCTAAATGAAGGATATTTGCTAAAGGCGCAGCCAGAACATGACGTGATGTTTTCCCTTCGTTTTGTACCTTTATATTTGTACTATTTAACTATAGTTATTGAATTTTCTTAAGATGTTTGTTAAAAATTGATATGAGGGCCCCAGCATGTATTTTTCCTTGCACAAGGACTCCTTCGGTCTAAAAAGTTTGGGAAGCGCTGTCTTAGATCATTCAAACATACTTTTTGTGGCCGAAATCTAAAACATGCTACTGTATTATTAATGGTAGTTTAATTAGTATTTATAATATACCGGGTGTCTCAATTTACCTCTTGTAAGTGGCGTATCATTGCTGGTACACCGGCAGGGCTGTAGCTATACTAACTAACAAGAAGAGTGTATCAATTAGGGCTATTAGCAATTCCAGCAGAAGCTTAGAAGAATTTATCTCGGAAACCATCGAACATAGGACATATGTTCATACGGACTCTTTGTGTTGTTATGAGGTCTACTATCAACACCCTGGTTACTTCCCACATAATTTGATACTATATATATATAATTTCAAACTTATAATTTATCACATTATTTTAATGTAATTTATTTTAGTTGTAGATTACATAATATGTAGCTTCTAGATTGCACTATCCACCAACAACTTTGGGGGTACAACGCCGAAGAAAAATTATATTGTGTGGTACATGAGAAAAAAATAATGTTGAATACCACCACCCCCTCAGACCATTCGATCAGCGAAGCGGGTTTTTAATTTAATTGAAGAGTAAACTATCTTCTCCCCCTAGTAAGGGTATGCTGTCCCAGCAGTATAGGCTACAAGCTCGACAGAGGCACCGGACGGGAGTTCTATTGGAGCGGTGCTTGTCGGCCGCGGAAGAATGAAGTGATTAAAATTCCCGGCCAGAGTGCGTGGTTTTCTCCCCTCTCTACTCCCCTCAACCTCCCTCCTCCGTTTTATTGATGGAGTTTGGCCATTTAACACGTGAAAGAACTCTTTGATCACTCTTGACCTTATTACTTATTCACCTTTATTTTGACCAGCTTCGGTGGCCGCATGGTCTAACGCGCTACTCTATTAGTAGACTAGACTGTCAATGATTGGGAGATCGAGGTTTTAATTTCATTCGGGTGTACTGAGGCTGGTTTTTACAAAAATGGGTTTTCACTCTCCCTCCACGTAAATGCGGGTACATTTCATATTAATATAACCGTCCTAATCTAATACCTATAAACAGAACGGGTAGTAAGACATGGTGGTAAAAAAACTTTTATTTTGTAAAATATTTAATCAAACTACTAAGTCAAATTAAAAAAGCAATGTTTTGAAAAAGATAAAACCTACATAAAATGACTATTTCTCAGGGGCGTAGCTATAACAAGGGGCACGGCTCCCTCTGGGTCATTGAAGGCCCCCACAATCGTGAACTATTGAGTAAAACTTTTACAGTGGAATCTCGTCCATCCGGCACTCATTGCTCCGTATTTCCGGTTTATCCGGGCTGAAATCTCACGTTAATTTTTTTCTTTGCTACACATTTTTACGGGGCGAATAATGATAAGTTTTGCGGGAGCTACGACCCACCTCTACAAAGTGATGGCTCGAACTTACTGGTGGTGAAGCATCTGCGTCGTAAACGCCATTCAAAATGGGCATAAAAAACTTGGGTTACTCATTATTTTATGGGTGGATAGGGGTTTTAGCATGCTTCAAGTGTTTTATAGAAATGTTTGTCACCGCGTTTTACTACCCGTTAGGGTTATGCACTAATTACTCTAATGATTTTAAGAGATTAGGAAGGTTATATATATAAGAAGTGTACCCGCACTTGCGTGGAGTGAGAGTTGAAAATCAGCCTCAGTACACTTGGTTGAGATCTAAACCTCGATCTACCCGTCATCAGTAGACTATAGTATATTGGGAGAGTCGCGCGTTAGACCACGTGGCCACCGGAGCGTTTTTTTTATAATTTGTTATTGTGAAAATAAATGGTGATTTGTAGTAGTGTACTAGTGGTCTGGTACTGGTGGCCTCTAAAGTGTGTCAGTAATTAGTATGTATTAGTTCTTTATTTACAAATAGATAACACATTTCTCTGGGTGGCTAAATATTGAAAGTATATTGTTAAATTTTGGCAACCCCCTCCCTTTAGTGGTTCCAGGGATACGTTTGGAGGTGGTGACGTGGGTGGGGGCCTTAGAACAATAGGCCCCACGGTTCCGGAGATACGAATGGGGTGAGGGGGTTCTATGAAGGAAGGGGAATGGTGTTTTAGGTTAAGTGGTGTAAGTAATTTTATTTAGCCTATATGTTAACCGAACGTCTGAGTTATACCCATGAGGCCATGAGAAATTTCAACTCAATCGGTGTAGTGGTTTTTGAGTGGAAGGGTGAAGTATATTTGTAGCACATGACACACTGCCAGTGAAAACTTTACGGTATATTAGTAGATGTTGTTTTAGTGCATTTTTACTACAATTTCCGGACCGATCTTAGGCCGGATAAACGAGGTTCCACTGTATTTATAAAATTAGTGAAATATGTTCGACGGTGGTGGTCTCATGGTCTAATTCAAGGACATCCTTGACATATATTCAACAATAATTGTTGTTATCACCATATGAAGAAAATTAAATTTCTATGTTCTTACTGAATCAACATTTGATTTATTTTGGCCAAAATAATGTTTTGCTATAAAACCTGCAAAAACACTGCCCTTAACTCACGTACCCTACATCAACCCGTTTTAGTTCAATTTTAATTTTATCAATACTCTACTGTTTTTTCGGGGATATTAAAGTGAGAGGTCCATTATGTTTGATGCTATAACACAAAGGTTATTGTGAACAATTTAATTTGATAAATTTCACTGGTTTTTAAGACTCTATGACAGGCTGAGATCAATATTACCCTACCTAACAAAACCGAGCCCTCATTTATATGCATGAAAGGTTAGGTTTGACTAGGTTGGTCTAGCTCAGCGGTTCCCAGAATTTTTCTCGACTCGCGAACTCCTTTCACAAACATTTGAGTTACACTAACCCCCTGGTAAATATCCATAGCCACGCACTTAATTTTATACCTAGTTTTTATGAAATTTAGTTATTAATTTATTCAAAATGTTTAATACCTTTAAATCAACCTACTATAGCTCTGTAGATACTTTGGGATATCTTACCAAATATAATGAAATAATATTGAAACTATTCAAGTAAAGTACAAATAATTATACATTTGTTTTAAAAATTTAAACCGAAATTAAATAAGCAAAGTACTGTAGTCAAATTTTCTTATCTTTACTGTCACAATATTATCACATTTCACATGGTTTTTTAAAGTGGTACTGGAAAACCCTCCTTTAATCACAGGATTCCATGCCGATTAAAGTTTTTTTTTTAACAAGTTTTAACAGCTACTCACCTCTTCACGTGACTTAGTGAGAAGGATGCGCTTGTTTTGGATGGCACATAACTTTAAAGTCATGAACCACAGACGATAAAATAATAAAGTCTCAAGTCACTTTCATTATCGAGGTTGTTCCTGTATTTATTTTTTATAGGCATATAAAGAAAAAGATGTATCACTCAAATACGTAGAATAAAATTGTAACAAAGCTGTAATAGATTTATTCTCTAACACTGGGAACTCCTCATTTAAACTTAACCAGAAACCAATTAATGACAAAGAGTTATAGCTTTTCTTTAATTCAAAATCAGTAGAAATTTCAAGGAGCTGCTCTTTTTCACTCACGCTTAATGTGGAGGATTTCAAAACTGCTGTCTCTTCCAGGGGATTGTGGATCCAATTGTTATTATGGCTGGAAAATATTCTCTGTAGGTTTTTCAAAGTCCCTTCAAGTGTTCTATAACCACTTTCTTTATATTTTCGTCCAAAGAAAGCTGATTTTCTACCATGAGGGGTGAAGGGTATTAAAGCACTCCATTTGATTTCTAATTAAACACGTATCCCAAAAGCTATTTTTTTATGAACGACTCGAAACATTCTTGCACAGTAGATACGTTAATTTTTGACCCCTGAAGAGAGGGGTTTAAACTGTTAATTTTTGAGAAAATGTCTGCCGAATAGGCCAAAGCCTTAAGCCACATTTGATCTTGCATGCACTTTGCTTTGTGAAAGGGATGATTGGTAAGAAAAACGAAAACTTCATGTTTAAGTTCAAACAATCTTGTAAGAGTTCTACCTCGAGATAACCACCTGACTTCAATGTGAGACGATACACAGTTGTAAATGCTTCCCATTTCCTCACAAAGTGTCGCAAAAATCCGCTATTACAGAAATATTTTGACGAATCCCTTCGAAGATTTCGCGAACCACAGTTACGGAACCTCTGGTCTAGATTTTTATAAAAGTATATTTTTCTCACTTAATTAGATTAAGTAAGAGCGGCTGAAGTGTGAATTAACTAAATTAGTTTTATTTTTCGTTAATATATTACAAAATATAAATATAGGCTCTACTATATTTTTTGTGAATATTATAGGATTTTTCGGTATCACTGTTCCCTGATTTGATCCTTCAACCATTTTAACCCTTACGTTTGTTAAGCTTTGAACCCTGGAAAGAGCCACTTATTGGTCATGACTGAAAACTGGCTTGGGCAGATAAACACCAACCCTATCCAAGGTTTGTCCCTGTGCCTTGTTAATAGTCATTGAGAACACTAGTTTAACCAGGAACTCACCCCGTCTCGAAATAAAAATGATGACAAGATCTACAAGGGCCAAATAGATTTATGGTACGAAACACACATTCCCATTATGCGAACCCGTTACAATTATTGCATGGATTAGATCTGCATCCAATGCAACACAAATCAACAATCAAACATTAGTTTTATTTATAAGGTTATGTCTTTTAATTAGGGTAGTAATCGGTTTGTATGAAAACGTATCTAGGCTATGTAAAGTTAATCTTGAATTAAATAGATATTTTTAACGCTACCTCTACAATTTTCATTGGCCAAAGAAACACTTTTTGCTAACTTGACTGAATACAACTCAACCAAACCATAAATACAATCAGTTTATCTTTGCATATGAGATTGGGATTTATATTTTTGGTTCTCTTTTCTTTTTAAATGCAAATAATATGTCGACTTATCAAATAGATTAAATAAATCACGTTTTTATTTCACCTATTTTTTTAATTTTTGATCAATTTTCAAGTTTGAAAAATTTGCACTTCTCTTGAGTGGTTTCTCTACAATTTCAGCAAATGTCAGCCTTCTTTCTCGTTAAAAATAATTATTAAACATTCTCTGTAAAGATGTACATACGTATGATACATACACTATTAGACTTTTATTAATATAGATTGTCTGCGTAATGTATGTATCTTCATTTACAAATACAATTTAAATAAATCATTGCTGTCCAAACCAAATCAATTGATTTATCAAAGCTTACCTGACAGGCAAAAAACAAAGTTAAACTTATCCTTCTGCCATTGCAGTACATTTTAAAAATCGATATTACATCATTCCAATAGAGCTTCCGGTGTTGAGTTTATATATTATTGTCATTTAAATAAACGTATAAATCTCAATAAGGATGAATAAAAAAAATAAAAATAAAGTTGTTGCAATACAATTTCAACAATATTTTAATTCGCCCATGTTCTTACATTGCCTAGGTATTGTTTTAGTCTAAACCAGCTATTTTCTTGGCTTACGACTCCTTGCATGGAGCTTACTGTATGGACAGGTTAATTTAATAACCACAACTCAATTCTCCATTCCATCATTTCTAACTGTGATCAATGCTTGCTTACTTCTTTCCCAACTCTCCCTCGCCTCTAAACCCTGATTCTTTTGTTTATATGAAAACCACTTTCAACCACCAACATTGATGAAAAGTCTGTAAACTTTGGCATTATATAAATATGTATTATTTGATTTATAAATTAAAAAGTGTATCTAAAATTTATTAAACGCTTCCAATAATACTTTCTTATGGATAAATATATAATTTATCTTTAGAATATTAACTAATCTGACCAAGAATGTAAATGTGCTTCCTATGAAAACCAAACTGTACTTTACCAAAATTGAATCCTTGATACATGCTGGTCGGTTTTTTTTGATTGTCATTTTATGGCATGTTCTATTATACACTGTCCCCACCACACGTTGACCTTTGATCAACAGTCACTGAGGGGATCCTCTTTGACCTGCAGCTTCCCATAGACTAAGAGGATGGGTGACCGACCCTCCTTTGCCAAAAGAGAGGAAAAAATCACCGTTGGGGGGTTTATCTCCCACCCGTTTATGAGAGTGATTTGGATCACCTTGGACCATATATTCTGTTCACCGTAGGAATTGTTTTCTGAAAGGCATTTTTCCCTACCAGAAAGCTATTATATAGTAGGATATTGGTAGGAAAAAAAAACCTTTCAGAGAGTAATTCTTACCGTGAATGGAGTATACATAACTTTTAGATCGCTTGTTTGTTGACCATTAACTTTGTATCCAAGGAGATTTATAGGATATATCTCTACTTGAAATTCAAAGATAGATCTTAAGACTGTAGTAACGATAATAACATGACATAACTCTTAATAATGTGCTTGGAATTTTTTGAATGGAGGGAATGAGGTTGTTATATTATCCTTTTATAGCATGATAAATGCACCCTGTTGAAACGCCATTTGTTATGATATCCTTTTATAGCAAATTATAGCAAGATAAATACACCATGTTGGAACGCCATTTGTTATATTATTCATTTATAGCATGTTTTGCTGATTACGTATCAAGCCTCACGTTGTGTCGCCATTTGTTATATTAGCTAACTTTCGTCCAAGATAAATGCACCACGTTGGAACGCCAATTGTTATATAATCATTTAAGAGCTCCTCGGTTGGAAGT
>CABFWB010001724.1:107495-143481 GCA_902151455.1 Timema bartmani | reverse complement strand
AATCAATAATTCGTTCTTGGTTCATTTTAGATTTCTTTTTGCGAAGATTTCCATCTATTCCTTTTGTAATGCCTCGATAATTTTTCTAGTAGTATCTCTCTCACATTCTTTCAAAACTTGAACATTTTTTATTTAAAGTTTGTTGTTAGTTTGTTTTCTGAAAGGCCATTTTCTCTACCAGAAATTTATTATATAGTAGGATATTGGTAGGAAAAAAGGCCTTTCCGAGAGTAATTCCTACTGTGAATGGAGTATACAGTCCGAACACCAATGGAGGTGCATTGACCAGATGCTATAAGCGTCCAAGAACATAAAATAAATTAAGATCATAAAAGTTCCGAAATAAACTACTCTCTAAAACAGATAGCGTTAAAATCACCTTCAGACAAATATAATAAACATGGCGGGTTGGCAGTTTTATGAATCAAAATAAAGAAATAAAATTTTATATAGTGAAATAAAGGTAAGTATATTATATATATAATACATATTTAATTAGAAATAAATAATAAATATTCAAAACTTTAGGAGTTGCGAATGAAATTTAAAACAAATAAACAGTAAAATTGTCAACGTTATTATATATTTAAAGAATTGTGTCAACTAACTATTAAATTTATATTATAAATAATTCTTTTTCACAAAAATAACAAAACAACTTGAATAAAGTATTAGTAGCTCTAGTCTAGAAAACTGAGATCAACGGCCTGAAGGTTCGTTGTGCCTACCACACAACACCCTCTATCCATAAATGTTGGCACTATCGTCGCCAACATTTGGCGACGTATCGGTCTGTGTAGCTCGCTTGCTGGCTGAAGCTATGGAATTATTTTTTAAGATATTTTGACCTAAATAGGAAGTTCACGACACACAATATATACTTGTTTTAGTAATTAATTGTTGTAATTTAAATTTTGGAAACTTTTAGAAACCCGAATCATGGCTTGTCATAGTCATACTTTGTATTGTTATTATAAGTGTGTAAAAAATTATTCAAAAATAATTTGAAACGAATATGGATTTTAAATTTCCAAAATGTTAAATAAGTAATATAAATAAACAAAACAATTTAAGGTAATCATACATATAAATATATATATATTATATAACAAATGAATATATCAATAATATCAACAATAAATGAACTTTAATATATACTTGTAGTACAATACAATTGCATGCGTGTTTATATAATACAGTATTTTATAACTATTATAAAAAATGTATTTATTAAATACTACAAGCACAACATAATAAATGACTACACATCTATATAATATAAGATTATATATACTTCAAACATAATTTGTGCTAAGAATATACTTTATTACACAATTGGTTAAATTAAATAAAACAAGTGCTTATATAAATGACTAGATTAATATAAAATGCAGATAGTGAGATAGATATCTAAATGTCAAGTTTTATACTGGCTTCTTGAACTTAAAGTAGACTTTGTTGAGTATTTTAGGATGAAGGTTGTCCTTTATTTAGTAATTTGTCCAAGACGAAACCTGGTGTTTTAATTTTTTTTTTTTCTTATCTTGCCGCTATATTTAAATAAATGGACCATCTAAATTTGTCCGTGCAAGGATGCAAAGAGATTATATTTACCTTTATAAAACAATTCAAAATATTCCATAGTAAAAACATTTCTTGGAAATACTCAATTTGAAAAAGGGTATCCATATATTTTTTTCTATAATACACGGTATGAATACAGGGAAATAAATAATGGTAATGTGGTGATGGTAAAGGAGGAGTTAACGAAATTGTAGAAGGAGTACTTTGAGGACCTGTTATTTGCTAAGGTGACCACGGAGAGTGAGGGAGAGGACGAAGTGGTCACTAGGCAGGAAAGTGTGGGTAATCTAACCTGTGAAGAGGTGTCAATGAAACCTAAGAAGATTGGAAATGCACCAAAATACGATAAAGTAAGTGTGAACATAATTAGAACAGCAGGAGAGGAAGGACTACAGTGGCTGTATTGAGTTATACGAGTAATATGGAAAGAGGGAAGGTCCCAGAAGACTGGAAAAGGGGAATGATAGTACCCATCTTCAACAAAGAAAACAGGAAGAAGTGTGGGAGCTACAGGGAGGAAACTTAATGAGCCACTCTGCAAAGACGCATGCAAACTTATTGGCGAAAATAATCAGGAAGCTCGAAAGTAGATATTATTTTTGCTGTGAGATAACTACACTATGCGTACGGTATGGACCTGCTTATGGTCTTCTCAGATATTGAAAAAGCGTATGACAGTGTATGTGTGCAGAAAAAGAATGGAAAGTGCCAGAGAAGAAAGAAGTGCAGGATGATACCGTAAATAAAGCTACGAATATGTACAAGGGTAATGTGTGCTGTGTGAAAGTGGGAGAGAAAAGAGATTAACTCAATGCTTTTTGCAGATGATGATGGTGTGGGGTAATAAAGAGAAAGCAGTATATAGGCAGCTAGAGGTTTGGGAACAATTAGTGGATTGGTATGGAATGAGGTTTAATGTAAGGAAGGGGGAAACAGTGATCACGACAAAGAATAAGTACAGGTATACAACTGATGTTACAGGGAGAGGGAAGATATAAAATAAAGTAAAAAGTTTGAGGTATTGGGAAGTATTGTAGAGGAGAGTGGAAAGAAATGGAGACAAACAAATGAGAGAAGAAGGTAAGCAAAGTCGTTTTTCAGAAGTTTAAGAAGCCTTATTTGGGGGTGGGATGTGCCAGACAAGTGCAATGGAGTGATCAACAATGCCTTTACCCTTCAAATATTAACGAATGGTGGAGAAACTAGGTAATTAAGGAAAAGGATAAAATCAGAATAAAGACGAGAAAAATGAGATTTCTGAGAAGAAGGATCAGTGTGACAAAATTTGAAAGTGTGATAAGTGAGAGAGTAAGAGGAATAGCAAAGGAAAAGCAAGTCTATGACAGGATAAATGAGAGTAAGAAGAATAGCAAAGGAAGAGCCAGGGCAGGATAGGATAAATGAGATGGTAAGAGGAATAACAAAGAAAGAGCCAGTCCAGAACAGGATAAATGAAAGAGTAGAAGGAATAGCAAAGGAAAAGCAAGTCCAGGACATGATAAATGAGATAGTAAGAGGAATAGCAAAGGAAGAGACAGTCCAGGACAGGATAAATGATACAGTAAGAGGAATAAAAAGGAAGAGCCAGTCCAGGACTGGATAAATGAGAAAGTAAGAGGAATAGCAAAGGAAGAGCCAGGGCAGGATAGGATAAATGAGATGGTAAGAGGAATAACAAAGAAAGAGCCAGTCTAGGACAGGATAGAAAGGACATGATCAAGGATTTATCCGCATGTGAGATTAATGGAGATGGAAAGGAGACCTGGGAGGATGTCATATATGTAGGGGGGGGGGCCGAGAGGAAGACCAAGGGACAGATGGCTGAAGGGAGGAAGGATAAGTGTGGAGGAAAGAGGCGAGGACTGTGCAAAGGTGGAGATTGCGAGGTGGTTGGGAGGAAATGGGGAGGTGGAGAAAACAACGTTCCTAAATGACCTAGCCTGTGCAAGCAGTTCATGATGATCATTGGCCGACTAAAATTATTCCCCGGATTATATTAAAATGTAATATATACATATTAAAATTATAAATATGTCATTGAAAGACAAAATATCTGAGGGTATATTGAAATCTAATTTGTATTTAATAATCATAATAATTCCCTTAAGAAAACCTACAATATATTTAAATATATAAAGAGACATATACAAATATATAATAAAATATAAATCATAGTTAAGGATATTTATATTTAAATTAATAAATGGAAACACATAAAACTACTAACATATACAGTAATAATTAAATAGAACCAATTAAATTATAAGTAAACCACAATCTATAAAGTATATATCTAATATATGATCAAATAGTAATAACTATTGGTAAATAATAAATAAATGACAAAATCTATCAATTTATCATTTTAATTTATTCAATTTGTTAATCATTATATTTTCAACATAATATATTTGGTAAACGTCTATTCTATAGTAAAATTATTATCATGGTTGTGTTAAAAAAATTAATCTATTTTGTACTAACAAAATACCAAGTAACCCAAGTGTACATAATAGGTTAATCACTTATTATATAATATAAAATTAAAGAATTTAATAATAGTTTAAATTTCCACTATTGTTAATGTTTGAATTTGAACATTTTCTTTGAAAATATAATAGAATAAAACATAATATTACATTAGTTAAATATTTTTATATATTATATTTAAGCCACTATAAATCATAAAGTAGCTTATAAAAAAAATACAACTTGGAATATATCAACCGTGTTTCTCTATTGCATAATCATGTTTATTAAACCCTCAATTATCAGAGTAAAAGAGCTTAAAGCAAAACCTCCGAGAAGGATGTAGAATGAAGTTTGGACGTGATTGAGACCCAATGGTTTCAATTCAGTTATCTTAGTCCTATTCTGAGAGGAAAGCATCAGTTCATATACATCATCGTTAATCCATTTTGTGGTTAGTCCAGCTTCAAAAACTTTTCCAATAAACACATCAAACTTATCTTGAAAAGGAGAAACATAAGGAAAGTGAAAAGCGATGTTCAATGTTACAGGACATTCCTTCATTATGTGTATCAAAGGATAACCATCTTCATAGTAGTCATTAATTTTCACATACAACTGATTATAATAAGAGGCATCAACATAAGCTGTACTTTTATTAAAGGCAACAAGATCAAGTGCAGTTTTTAAATCATTTACAAAATATGCCCTGCTTATTAATGTTTGTATAGTTAGGTCTTTAGGGTCCACATCCTGAAACATGGTTTGGATATTATCTCCTTTGCCTTCATTATTAAATACAGCTATGCTCAGATTTGCTTTAATCAATTCGTCCAATGTATCTATGTCAGGGTAGTAATGTGGTATTGTCAAGTAGCTGGTCAAACTCCCATTATATGCGCCTGTAAGAACTAAGCTCACCGACAAAATAGAAACAACATATAACTTCTGGGTCAAAGATACCGATTTAAAATTCGTGGCACCACTTAAAATTATTCGAATAGTTTCTAAAACAGTTTCAAACTCGAGAGTTTCATCCACTCTAAATATTTTCCAAAACAAAATAATAATTGGAACGAAGCCAAAAATAAGAGTCCAAGTGCTCTTGGTGAAAGGTAATATGACGTTCATATATTGCGGAATACGTTGTGCCTTTGGCACTAGAAATGATACGAAATTTATTTCGGCTGTTCTTGTTGATGTAAATTGATTTTTTAAATGCTTAACGTATACATTTCCAAAAATATCTGGCTTTGTTTTGAAATTTCTTTCTTTACACGATCTTCCTCTAATATAATTGTTAGATTTTTGCTTGATAACACACATTGTTCCATTCATATTTCTAATAAATAGTTGTAAAATAATATATTCAGCTTTTAGAGCACCTTTTTTTAAACCATAAATTTCCCTTCCTTCTGATAATTTTATTTCATATCCATATATATCATTTAATTTGTTTGAAAATATGTTAAGCCGATTGTAATCATTTATAAATATTTTTGATAATTCCAAAAATACACCTTGGTTTTTAAATTGTTTAAAAAACAACGCACCTGTCTTTGTTTCTGGTGAAATAGAGCTATTTTCAGTTTCATTAATTTTTAAAGAACCTTTATAAAAATAAATTACAATTGCATTCAAAATGTGATAATCATCCCAGGTCCTATGGAATTCATTTTTAAATATGTTTATTTCGTTATGATCTTGTGTAGTTATTATTATTATAAATGGTGTCCTTGGGTTACCTAGGAAGGTTTCTCTAAATTGTGTCAAACACATCCAAAAAAATTGATTATTTCTTTCAACAAACCAGATAACTACTCTTGGTACCCCTATAATACCACTAAACAAAAGCTCATCTGAAAATATTTCTTTTAAATCTAAGGTAATGTTCTCTTGCATTTGTAAAGTCAGAGTAGGGAAATATTCCACCAAGTGCACTTGCCTGAACAGTTCATTTGAATGAAGAGGACATCTTTCCTGTAGAACTACTGTGGCCAGAGGGCGAGGTCCAATTCTTCTGATAACATCAACGATGGAGTGAACAGTTTGTGTAAATTCTTTACCAGAATTTACCTGAACTACTGGTATATGAAGTTTAGTTTCACTGTTGCTTATGAAAAACAAGATAAAAACAGTTTTTAACATTTCCATTTTGTATTTTAACTTATAAGGCATAATAACTTTAAGTAATAGGATTTATGTCCATCCACTTAATTTATCACTGTAATTTTAGGGTCGGTTTTGAAACCCAAATTTGTGAATAATCCAGATATTTTAGATAATAATAACAATTTATATCACGTCCATCAAAATGAATAATTGAGCTTCTTGTCATTAAATAATATCACCTAACAACTCCTTCAGTCAGATTGGAAATGCTGAATGTACACGGTCAATTACATTAATATACTTCAATTTTAAATGCAATAATAAGAAATAAATGCACTGATTTAATTACCACATTATATGACAATTAGTATTGAATGACCTTTATTATTTTTCATAAAATAATATAATGTTTCTGCAAAATAGGAATATTACCAATTAAGTAGCAATTTAGAAAATTACATAATTTAAACTATAAAGCGTTATTAAAAATACGACATATAATTACTTTTATAATGATGTATAAAAGCTATAAATTATTTGATATTAATAGATAATATATAGTTTCAGGGTCATGCTTGTCTTTAGTATTTTGAGCTAAATTGTTCTATATACTTATTAAAAATTAGATTTACCCTCTTGAGTGGCCGCGTGTTCTAACTCGTTACTCTCGCAGTAGAATAGACTGCCGATAATGAGGAGGTCGAGGTTCGAATCTCTGTCGGGTGTACTTAGGATGGTATTCCATAATGCTTAACTATTCTCTCTACATGAAAATACGGGTACACTTCTTCTATATTCAACGTCTCTAATTCCTAAAATAAATATCGTTCTTAGTGCATAATTGTCTAAGTCAAACTGGTAGGGATGTGTGTTAAATATATTTTGGATAAAATTAAATAGTAAAAGTGGATTTAATTTTAAGTTAAATTTAATTTAATTCAATTAAACACTTATATCAGTATAAACATAGATACACTTATAATATGTGAAATATTGTTTAAATAATTTTAAATCTAATATGTTTTTAGTAAATACTTTATTCAAAAATTAAAATCTATTAGCAATGTAAACCCTTGTTACTGCATCTTTTAGAGTTTTTCTCCTGTTTTTTTTTTTTTCAGTTTTAGATGTTTCTTTAATAACTCTCTGTGCAGACACTTAATAATGTTTATGTGTGATCCGTACGTCCGTTTTTACTAACCGCGCTATTAAATATTATTAGAGTTGTGATCCTATAATGGCCTGGTCAGTGTCTGAATGTGTCTCATATAGAGATTAGTGTTGCGAGAACCTTGGTGTCATCCTGGACGGACACCAGGCTCGTGTTATTGCTTGGGTACAGGATTGTCCCATTTCGAGGTATTATTAGCACAAACCCCATAAAAAAAGATCGTCTTTAGAAAGGGTGGGTAATTTATATTTGCATTGGAAGGGTCCACGTCATCTCATAAGACCGCATATGACAGTGCGCCAATCTAAGATAAATATATCGATAACTGCTGTTATTATTGTTAATATTATGCTTTATATAATTTAATAATTTTTTAAATTTAAAATAAATAAAATACAACTCGCTTTGGAGGCCGCATGATCAAACGCACTAGTCTTGAACCAGACGAGTTTTTTTTTAAATAATTGGTTAACTACTGTCTTTCTACACAAATGTTGGTGCGCCTCCTTTAACTTAAACCTTTATATTCTCTATCATATTAGTGTAATATGGGCGTACAACCAGAATGGGTATTAAGGTGCTAAAAATATTAAAATACACTATGTTGAAAAAAAATCTAACATTTTAAATAGGGAGGATCATACTTTATATAAAAATTGGGTGAAAATTCCGCCACTAACACATCATAAGCCCACCCGCAGGTGCTCTTAAGGACGCGGGTTTCTCATCCCTGGTTAAGAGAGTTGTTACAAACACGGCTTTCAAACCTAATCAAATCTTGTTACGGATAGTTTCATAGAAAGGCCGCCAATAGCCGCTTAAGTCCCTCGTCTGATATTGGAAGCTATTTGATCTTTTTATTTCTCAAAGGGTTTGTTTTTTTATCTTGAGTTTATCTTTAAATCTGATAATAATAATAATAATAATAATAATAATAATAATAATAATAATAATAATGGCTATGGATTTAAATGTTATACATTTTAATATTTACTAACGTAGTTGTTTTACTACCTGGTCCGAGCGTTGTATCGAGGAGTTTTGTAAAATATCTCGATGGTGCTGTGATTAATTTCCAGTGCATTCATAGAGCTGTTATAAAATGAATGAAACCGCGACCATACAATAGGCATTGAGTTTGGTCAATTTTGTTGACATTAATTTCAGTTCAATTAATGTATAAATATTGTATTATGATTTGTTATATTTAAGATGTTTTAAAGAACCTTTCGGCCTTTATAAATATAAATTTATAGATAGTTTAGCTATTATTGATGTAAGTATATTTGTTATGATTAAGATGTTTTAAAGAACTTTTTGAATTTATATAATAACTTATATTAAAAGTTGGTTAGAGGATATTATCTATGACCATCTGGGTTGAAGAAGACAATACCGGAAGGCAGTTCGGGGAATCTTAAGAATACAATTTGTTTAAGAATGTAGTAATAATTATTTGTGGAAGAGAAAACTCACATTTAACTCGGTATTTTCTTTATTTCGGTAATAGTAACACCGACATTTGAAGAAGAACATGTTTTGTTAGGTATTAAGGGTATTTCTATAGTGAACCTGCTAAGGTATCAAAGACAGAACGATCAGTTTAGGAAAGCAGTTGCTTGTTAACTACATTTCAACCATTACTGAAGAATATAAACGAAGATTTATTCTTTTCAAACAGTCAACTTTTGTCTAGGGAGTATAATCCCACAATCATGTATGACTAAAGTACTTTTTTCTGTGAACAATTATTCCTTATTGAAAGGAGCTTAAATCTAAAGGGATAACCTTCCCATAATTAATAAATTTTTGTTTTGTTAAGATAACAAAGGGAATCCATGTTGCATTTTACAAGCGTCACTTTTGTATCTATCTTGGAGACTGTAAATTATTTTGTTTAAATAACATATAGCTTGGTTCCGAAAGACTTTATAAATACTCCATTTATCAGCCTTATAACTAATTACTGTAATGAAGCAGAAACTCAACTAAATTGTATTCAATTAACCTATTTTTATTTTTATATTGTTACATAAACTTTGCTATCCGTCGTCAGGGAGACGATTTGTAAATTGCCTCTATGAACCATTGTTTAGTTTTAAGAAGGTACGTCTCATTATGTTGTGCTTTGTATTGTGAAATGTCACATGTCTCAATTTAACACTGGCACAGTTCATTAAATCATCCAGGTTCTCGACTATTTATTTATATAGCAATCTCCGGTTGTGTGTTCCTGTGATACCTCCCTTTTTATTCTTTGGTCCGATGACACCTGCTGGTCCCGAGATCGGTGATCGTGTCTACCGGCGATCACTGGGTAAGGTAAACACTTTTGACGATGTCACACAAAATATAAATATGATTCTTTGCTCCCTGGTATCGGTCTACTTAAGGATAGGGCGTACAAGGTAGGACGTACAAGGTAGGACGTACAAGGTAGGACGTACAAGGTAGGACGTACAAGGGTAGGACGTACAAGGGTAGAACGTACAAGGTAGGACGTACAAGGTAGGGCGTACAAGGTAGGACGTACAGGGTAGGACGTACAAGGTAGGACGTACAAGGTAGGACGTACAAGGTAGGACGTACAAGGGTAGGACGTACAAGGGTAGGACGTACAAGGTAGGACGTACAAGGTAGGGCGTACAAGGTAGGACGTACAAGGTAGGACGTACAAGGTAGGACGTACAGGGTAGGACGTACAAGGTAGGACGTACAAGGTAGGACGTACAAGGTAGGACGTACAAGGTAGGACGTACAAGGTAGTGTGTAGAGGGTAGTCTAATGAGAGATCTGTTTTAAAGCGGATGTTCTTCAGTTCTTTTGAAGTAATCATACTACACAATTAATCATGTTGATCCTAATAAAAAGTTTCGACAATATAATATTAATGTTAATTAAAAAACTAATCTTAAATACTATTTGAACAGGACGGAATGCTGTCTACTCAACTATCTTAACTATACTACGAGACAATATCTTCACCATCAAACGACTTTAGATTAACTAACTTTATCATAATTCTTCTAAAAAATACTTTTGATCTTCTTTGAGGGGGGTTGACATTAGGAGATCGATGAACAAAATGCATTATAAAGGACACTACAGCACGAGTTATATTGGAACGTAAATATTTTCATAATGGATTTTGAATTTAACATTGAACCAAATATAGCACATTGATATACAAGCCATGGTTATTTTGATTTAAAAAGGTGTAAAGTATTGTTTATATAATTCATATATTTCCACAACTTTTATTTGGTATTTGTAAGTGGTTAAAGTCGGTGATCTCAAATACAATACTATCGGCACGTGTACAACATACATTTAGAATTACTGTGATATTAAGTGATATATTAATTTATCTACTGGTTTTCATATCAGAGTAATACATTGATACTGTCAAGTAAAATGTCAAATGTTCCTAGCTTCTATATGCCAAACAGTAGTGCTATACATTTTATGAACAAATTGTAATAAGAATCTTGACATCCCTAAAATATCATGAAGTAAAAAAAATATGATCATAGAGAGGTTCTGTTATAACTGACCCATTCGAAATTTCGTCTGTCTGTTTATAATTTTAATCTGAAATAGCTGTCAAATGCGAAGACTTTTTTAACGGAAGTTTTCAGAACTTTTTTGAACCTAGGCCGAAAAACGTATGAATAGTACATAGTTTTTAAATCTGGCTATCCGTTTTGATATGAAGCCACCCAATAGGTTTTTCGTTAAATAGCTGATATTAAGGTGGGGTGGAAGGGGATCCGAGAAAAAGCCAGTGGTTTTGCAGTTTTTATGCAAAATAATTTTTTGGCTTAAATAAATAAAATATTGCTCCGGTACAAACATAGCATTTAAATTTCTTCACATAATAACTTCAAAATTTCTTGAATATCTATCAAGGGTGTCTTGTAATTTAGTGAACGCAATACAGTGGCACCCAGTTCAATTATAGTTGAGCACTCGGTCGTTGTGATGTGGTCTGTTGTTGTGAGTTGATAGGGCACACCGTCTGCTTGAATAGGTTAAGTCTATGCAACGAACATTGGTAACGGGGAGTTATAGATATGTTGTACCGCAGCGACGGTACATTATGAACATCTACCACATTATTAAAATATATTATAATTGATTAGTTATCATAATTATCAAATTCAAAGTAAAATAAATTAAATCCTCGTTTAGTTATTTACTTAGACACATATTAATATCCATACAACCTACTAAACTGTTAATTAAAATTTCACAAATGAGTGAAGAAAAGCTCATAGCTAAACCTGCCATGAGGATGTAAAAGGATGCCAGGACATGACGGAGTCCCAATGGTTTCAAATTAATTACCTCCTTTTCTCTATTACGGGCCGATAGGGTCAGTTCATATACATCATCGTTAATCCATTTCTTGTTAAATCCCGCTTCAACCAGTCTTCTAGCGATAGCTTCAATCCTTTCTTGAAAAGGAGAAACATAAGGAAAGTGAAAAACAATGTTTAACTCTACAGGACATTCCTTCATTATGTGCATCAAAGGATATCCATCTTCATAGTAGTCATTAATTTTCACATACAACTGAGCATAATAAGATACATCAACATAAGCTGTGCTTCTATTAAAGGCAACCAAGTCAAGTGCAGTTTTTATATCATTTACAAAATATGCCCTTTTTATTAATGTTTTTACAGTTAGGTCGTTAGGGTCTACATCCTGAAACATGGTTTGAATATCATCTCCTGTGCCTTCTGTATTAAGTACAGCTATGCCCAGATTTTCTTTAACCAATTCGTCCAAAGTATCTATATCAGGGTAGTAATGTGGTATTGTCAAGTAGCTGATCAAAGATCCATGATATGCACCTATCAGTACTAAGCTCACCAACAAAATTGACATCACGAAACATTTTTGGGCCAAAGGAATGGATTTTAAAAACGTTGCACCACTCACAATTATTCGAAAAGTTTCCAAAATTGTTTCCGATTCGAAAGCAGCGTCCGCTCTAAATATTTTCCAAAATAATGTAATAATTGGCACAGAACCAAAAATCAGAGCCCAGGTGCTCTTGGTGAAAGGTAAAAACACGTTTATGTATTGTGGAATACGTTGAGATTTGGGCACTAAGAATGTTAGATAGGTTTGATCAAAGGATGCCGTGGTTGTAAATTGGTTTTTTAAATGTTTAATGAAAATATTTCCATACATATCTGGCACTAATTTCAAGTCAGCTGTTCTGTTTGAATTAGCTTTATTGTGTTCATATCTCTGTCTATTAGTCACTACTGTTGCGTTCATGTTTTTCGTGATTGTTTGAATACTTTCTTGTTCAGCCTTTAATGCACCTAATTTTAAACCATATACAATTCTGCCGTTTGATACTTTTATCTCGTATCCATGTAAATCCTTTAGTTTGTTAAAAAATATGTTTTCAATTTCATTTTTAACCAATAAATTTGGTTGATTCGAAAATAAATCTTTGTTTATAAATTGGTTGAAAACCCTTATATTTGCTATGGAGCCTTGTGAAGTAAAGTTAGTCTTAGTTTCGTTATTATTTAAGTAAACTTTATTAAAATATATCACTATTATATTAAGTATGCGATACTCATCCCAAGTCCTTTGTAATTGCTTTTTAAATATGTTTATTTCGTTTTGATCTTGTGAAGTGATAATTATAATAAATGGTGTTCTTGGGTTACCAAGGAAAGTGTCTCTAAATTTTGTCAGAAATATCCAAAATATTTTATCACTTTTTTCAACAAACCAAAATACAATCCTTGGTACCCCTATAATTCCATCAAATAATAGACTGTCGGAGAACATTTCTTTAAGCTCTACTGTACTGTTCTCTTGCATTTGAAGAGCCAATGTTGGGAAGTATTCCCCCAAGTGAACTTGCCTAAACAACTCGTTTGAATGATGAATACATTTATCTTGTAGAACAACAGCGGCCAAGGGGTTAGACCCGCATCTTCGAACAATATCGATGATTACATGAACTATTTCTCGGAAATAGTTATTTGAACTCACATGTCCAACTGAAGTTTCAAGTTTTGTTTCAATATATTTTAAATAATATATTAGCACAAGAGTCTTCAATAATTTCATTTTAAGCTGTAGTTTATGTTTTCCCAAACAAATAACTTCTTCTAAAAAAAACGCAATAATTATCCACGACACTTAACAATTTATTATAATAGCTATTTGCTTACGCAATCCATTTTAAGTAATTAAATATATCAAAATACGAACTAAATTTTTAGCAAAATTTATTTTGAATTTTGATGTTTCTCTGAAATTTTACATACCAATTCTACCACACTTTTCATATAAATCAACAATGTTATAGGTGTGGAGTCAGAAACCAGAATATACTATTCTTCATGTTTCCAGCTAATATAAAACCTAGAGAGAGACAGATGTAATAAAGCGGTTTCAATTCACAAAAGTTGTTAAATGACCTGTTTTATTGATAAAAGTGCTGAGAGATATACGTTGCCACAACAAACAAAAGTTTACAACAAGCTTGATGCATTTTACAAACAGAATAAAACCTTACTGATTGTTAGGGCATCCGAGACTTTAACTAACCTGTGACGAGTTTGAGGAGGGATATTTTTTATTTTATTTATCTGCATCTACTTTGAGTGCTAATGTAAAACTACTTATGTAGAAAAAACATATCAAATTAAGTTTGTTTTAATACAACCGACTAATAATTCATTAGAGAAAATCACTACGTCCACTGTAATTATTTCATATAAATGAAATTTAATTTTTTATAATCAAGTCCAATTATATCAAATACTAGAATAATAAAAATATTTCATTTCCAAAACCCCTACAGTGGTTTTCATAAACAATAAATAATTTTTTATAATCTAAGTCCAATTATATCAAATACTAGAATAATAAAAATATTTCATTTCCAAAACCACTACTGTGGTTTTCATAAACAATAAATAATTTTAAAAAAAATGCATTAGATTAAAAAATATCACTATGAGATTAAACTAATGTAGTATAATTTATCAAAATGATAATTATTTTAAGTAGTTGTTGTGTGAACACAAATTAAAACTAGTGAATTGAAGTATGATAACATAAATTTTAGTTTATGAAAAGGTGTAACTTTAGTTAGATAGAAAAATAAGCAAAAATATTAAAATCAAGGAACATTTTAATCAGGTATTAACGGATATAGGAAATGTTATTAGGCCATGGTCAATTTAGTGAAATATTAAAATGGTAATCTGCAAGTTAGGGTAACCAAAATAATCACCAATATAATTGAGGTATGTTTAACTAATACTCATGTTAGGGTACATACCACTTATCAGATACTTTTGAAACACTTAATGGGTTGAAACACGAAGATTCACTTTCCCCATTATTTTTAAAATAACTTTAGAGTAGGCTACTAGGTTAAGGTAAGAGAGTAGGGAAGGGTTGACATCTAACGGTACAATGAAGCTATTAGGACACGCGAGTGATTTATCTTTGTTGGCAATAATAAGTAATCTGTAGCAAGAAATGCATACATTTTACTAGAGACTAGTAAGAAAATAGGTTTAGAAGTAAATGCTGAAAAGAATAAGTATATGATCACACAGAGAACACAAATTGGGGAAGATAATTTAGGGATTGCTGAGAAGAATATATCATTTGACAGCGTTAATGAGTTTAAATATTTAGGAACAATTTTAACGAGCATTACCGATATTAGGTTGGAAAGTAGGAAAGTAATACAGCAGGGAAGTGCATGCTATTACTCGGTCAGAAGGTTATTAACATCTTAATTGCTGTCCAGGAATGTAAAACCCAGAATACACAAAACAATAATTTTTCCTGTTGTTCTTTTAGGGGTTGAAACGTGGCCTTATACCTTACATGACGAAAACAAGGTGCGTAGGAAGCTATTTGGTTCTAAAAGGGATGAGCCTACTGGAGAGTAGAGGAGGTTACAGAATTATTATGTACATACCCTGTACTCATCTCAAGACATTGTTAGGATAATCAAGTCTCGAAAATTAAGGTGGACAGGACTTGCAGCGTGAATGGGAGATTCTAGAGCCTTGTTAAGGGTACTGAATGGTAAACCCAATGAGAAAATACCTTTGGGAAGAAATGGACGTAGATGGGAGGATAACATTAGAATGGACCTGAAAGAGATTGGGTGTAATGAGGTGGACTGGATATAGCTATCTCAAGATAGGGATAGGGCTAATTAAGTGGAATGGATAGAACTGGCTCAAGATAGGGATATGGTTTAATAATGTGGATTGGATAGAACTAACTCAAGATAGGGATAGGTTGTAACTAACAGTTAACACATATACTTAATCCACACTTATAAATATATGAGGCAAATAATGCACAGTACATTTAAAAGGTTTAAAAATTGGTCTGAGGTAAGCATTACATTTAATTACAAAATTGTGAGGGTTATTATATTCAGTGGTCATTGAAATAAAACTATTGGTTTTATAAATAAACCACTAAAAACCTTTAACAGAACGATGGATAAAATAGCCAAGATATTATATCTGTAAGTTAACAGTTATAGCGGAACATAAATATATTTATAGGAAGTTAATTACTATGAAATGAATATTTGCTACGAGTTCTTGAAATTTAAAAATTATATTACAATAGCTAAAACTGAACTAGATAAGCCAATATCATTTATAAATATCTCCACCAAGAAAATGTGTTTGTTTGAAACTTTTCAAACAATCCCACATATCAACATTTTGGTAAACTATTTTATATTGTTCAAAACAAAGACAGACACGACATTTAATGCCAAACACATATGTGAATCCCTATTTCTTTTGGGAGCTTCAATAAGTTTTTCTTACATCCAAATAGAATCACTCTTAATCACTTTGAAACTGTGTTGCAGATTAATGCATTCTGCAACTAAGGGTTGAATATTTAAATGTATATTTATCTCCAATAAATAGCATCGATTTGCACTAAAAGAGTTATAGATTTAGTAGAAACTTTAAATACCATTAAAATACAAATACTTCGTCATTGTTTTCAATTAACCTTGATTTATTTTACTCTTAATATTTAAAAGTTTAAATACAAACACCTTTGGAGCCTATACAATAAATAATGGCGTTAGTTCACTTCAGCTAAATTATATAATAAAGAAATTTTTAAAATTATTTTAGCACAATTTTTCAACTGACTGCCGTTGATTAAACAACGAGTGTACTGTAAATTGTTAAAAAAGATATATTAATTTTCAAACCATAAAAATGGATAAATATATAATCGAGCTACACTTTAAAATACTTTAAATTAAGAGTCAAGTTATTTAAGAATTAAATAAAAGTTTTATTAAAATTGTTTACAAATTTAACTGATTTTGAAATTGTATTCAAACTCAATTATTAAAATTGCATGTTTTAACTTTCTTCTTATTTTGAGAATTGATTGAATTTTATCTTTAGGATTTGTATTTTTTTAAACAACAAATACTCGTAATAAACTTTATTCAAAAAGGTGATATTCCATATCCCTGCTAACTATGAGGCGACGTGTCAAATTATTTGTGAGCTATAGACAATAGTTTCACTGAGAGATCTAGGCATTGGATGGAGTGAATCATATTTTAACTTTGATAGAAACATTGTTTTTAAACATGCAGCATTTTATTGTTGTTGATATTAAAGTCTGTCTGTCATCCTTACTAAAACGTTTTACTCTTGTTTTAAATAATTTTTCAATCTATATATACTATGAATCCTGCAATTTAATATAGACATAGGTAATTAATAATGGATACACATTAGGTTTTAACTATTTTATTTTTAATTAAAACATATTTATTTGTTTCCTGAATAAAAACTTTAAAATCAATGTGTTTTGATTATTTTTAAAATTTAAAATATAAGCTTTATTTAACAATTATATATTAGATAAAATTAATCAATACATATTGATTACAATTCGAAATAAAAACATTAATTTGGTGAAATATTGTTGAATTTAGATTGAATGTTTATACTCTTTTAATATTTATATAACTTATTATAATGTTAATTAAAATCTCACAAATGAGTGAAAAAAAACTCAAAGCTAAACCTCCAATGAGGATGTAAAAGGAAGCCAAGACATGGCTGAGTCCCAATGGTTTCAAATTAATTACTCCCTTTCCTTTATTACGTGCCGATAATGTAAGCTCATATCTATCCTCGTTAATCCATTTTATGTGAATTCCCGCTTCAACCAGTCTTCTAGCGATAGATTCAATCCTTTCTTGAAAAGGAGAAACGTAAGGAAAGTGAAAAACAAGGTTTAACTCTACAGGACATTCCTTCATTATGTGCATCAGAGGATATCCATCTTCATAGTAGTCATTAATTTTCACATACAACTGAGCATAGTAAGAGGCATCAACATAAGCTGTGCTTCTATTAAAGGCAACCAAGTCAAGTGCAGTTTTTATATCATTTACAAAATATGCCCTGCTTATTAATGTTTGTAGAGTTAGGTCGTTAGGGTCCACATCCTGAAACATGGTTTGAATATCATCTCCTGTGCCGTCTGTATTAAGTACAGCTACTCTCAGATTTGCTTTAATCAACTCGTCCAAAGTATCTATATCAGGGTAGTAATGTTGTATTGTCAAGTAGCTTGTCAAACTTCCATTATAAGCTCCTATAAGAACTAAGCTCACCGACAATGTAGACATAACGAAACATCTTTGAGTTAGAGAAAGAGATTTAAAATAAGTGGCACCACTTACAATAATTCGAATGGTTTCCAAAATAGTTCCCATTTCTAAAGTCACATCCGCTCTAAATATTTTCCAAAACAAAGTAATAATTGGTATGAAAACAAAAATCAGAGCCCAGGTGCTCTTGGTGAAAGGTAAAAACACGTTCATGTATTGTGGAATGTGTTGAGCTTTGGGCACTAAAATTGTTAGATAGTTTTGATCAATGGATGCTGTGGATGTAAATTGATTTTTTAAATGCCTAACGTATATATTTCCAAATATATCTGTTTCTATATTCGATCTGTCTTCCCCACCTTTGTTACTAATTATATCAATCGTTGCGTTCATGCTTTGCATGATTATTTGAATACTTTCATATTCAACTTTTAAAACACCTGATTTCAAACCATATACAGTTCTGCTTTCAGATAACTTAATTTTGTATCCATGTACATCTTTTAATTTGTTTGAGAATAAGTTATCATTTTTATGTTTAGTCAATAGAGTTGATGCTTTTATAAATGAGGCTTTATTTTGAAATTGGTTGAAAAAAAATGCCTTTTGATAATCGACTTGTGAAAAAAATTCTGATTTCGTTTCATTGTTTCTTAAATCAATAGTATTAAAATAAATCAACATTATATTAAGAATGTGATATTCATCCCAAGTCCTTTGGAGTTCTTCATTGAATACGTTTATTTCATTTTGATCTTGAGAAGTAATTATTATTATAAATGGTGTCCTTGGGTTACCAAGGAAAGTGTCTCGAAATTGTGTCAGAAGCGTCCAAAAAAGTTTCTCATTTTTTTCAACAAACCAGATTACTACTCTTGGTACCCCTATAATACCACTAAACAAAAGCTCATCTGAAAATATTTCTTTTAAATCTAAGGTAATGTTCTCTTGCATTTGTAAAGTCAGAGTAGGGAAATATTCCACCAAGTGCACTTGCCTGAACAGTTCATTTGAATGAAGAGGACATCTTTCCTGTAGAACTACTGTGGCCAGAGGGCGAGGTCCAATTCTTCTGATAACATCAACGATGGAGTGAACAGTTTGTGTAAATTCTTTACCAGAATTTACCTGAACTACTGGTATATCAAGTTTAGTTTCAACGCTACCTAATATGTAAATGATAAATAATATTTTTAACACTTTCATTACAAGCATGATTCCGTTTTTAATTAAATAGAATACAGCTTAATGAAATATATTGTTTATTTACACAAATATTTAGAAGTAGATTTCAATTTTGGTTTATGAAATCAATTTCGTTTAGTAGTTAGAAATATTTTAAAATGTTTATTAACTATTTAATTCTTGTTCAGCAACATTTTGTATTAAATTATATATTATTTCAGTAACGAGTTATACAAAAACTGCAATTAATCACGGTTTCACCCAGTAAGCAATGTTGTAGCTCTAAAGTCGGAAAAAAGAATATATTATGCTTCGAGATTACAGTTAAAATGAATCATAAACAGGGGGAATAAAACTGTCGCAGTTGATAAACGTTCGTATTGAATGACTCGTTTTATTCTTAAGCAAACAGAGTAATTTACGCTTCAAACATAAACTAATACGATTGTAAATTTACCAGAATTTACCTGAACTACTGGTATATGAAGTTTAGTTTCACTGTTGCTTATGAAAAACAAGATAAAAACAGTTTTTAACATTTCCATTTTGTATTTTAACTTATAAGGCATAATAACTTTAAGTAATAGGATTTATGTCCATCCACTTAATTTATCACTGTAATTTTAGGGTCGGTTTTGAAACCCAAATTTGTGAATAATCCAGATATTTTAGATAATAATAACAATTTATATCACGTCCATCAAAATGAATAATTGAGCTTCTTGTCATTAAATAATATCACCTAACAACTCCTTCAGTCAGATTGGAAATGCTGAATGTACACGGTCAATTACATTAATATACTTCAATTTTAAATGCAATAATAAGAAATAAATGCACTGATTTAATTACCACATTATATGACAATTAGTATTGAATGACCTTTATTATTTTTCATAAAATAATATAATGTTTCTGCAAAATAGGAATATTACCAATTAAGTAGCAATTTAGAAAATTACATAATTTAAACTATAAAGCGTTATTAAAAATACGACATATAATTACTTTTATAATGATGTATAAAAGCTATAAATTATTTGATATTAATAGATAATATATAGTTTCAGGGTCATGCTTGTCTTTAGTATTTTGAGCTAAATTGTTCTATATACTTATTAAAAATTAGATTTACCCTCTTGAGTGGCCGCGTGTTCTAACTCGTTACTCTCGCAGTAGAATAGACTGCCGATAATGAGGAGGTCGAGGTTCGAATCTCTGTCGGGTGTACTTAGGATGGTATTCCATAATGCTTAACTATTCTCTCTACATGAAAATACGGGTACACTTCTTCTATATTCAACGTCTCTAATTCCTAAAATAAATATCGTTCTTAGTGCATAATTGTCTAAGTCAAACTGGTAGGGATGTGTGTTAAATATATTTTGGATAAAATTAAATAGTAAAAGTGGATTTAATTTTAAGTTAAATTTAATTTAATTCAATTAAACACTTATATCAGTATAAACATAGATACACTTATAATATGTGAAATATTGTTTAAATAATTTTAAATCTAATATGTTTTTAGTAAATACTTTATTCAAAAATTAAAATCTATTAGCAATGTAAACCCTTGTTACTGCATCTTTTAGAGTTTNAAATAATAATAATAATAATAATAATAATAATAATACTTTTTTTATAACTTCAATTAAAGATAAATTAAAATTTAAAACTTTTATAATGTTATAATTTTACCTGTTCAACATATTTAAATTCATTGTATACCAGTGTTAATTGTAAATTATTTTGCAATATTAATTTACACCTCTATGTTAATAATTACCAGCAATTTATAAATTGCATGGATTTTTAAATTTTATCATCTCGTCTTACTACCTGTTCAGGCTAGAAGCAACATTGCATGAAAAAAAAGAATGGTTATTCCTGTGAACAAATAAAAAACGTCGAAAAATCTTACGTAAGCAATAGGGGGTCGGTCAGGCATTTTCTTAATTTGCTTACAAGGTGGAGCGGATTTAAAAATGTCCAAAAATTTGCTTACGTAAGATTTGAACGCCCCTTTGTTAATAAATATGTGATTTTTAACTATCAAAGCTTTCAACAATTATTTTAGCGAAGATGCAGTTCCTTTTATTTTTAATTACATTCATATATTGGTGAATTCTCATTCTAAATTTTTGGTAGAATTTAATTTGTATTTTGAGATGTTTAACTCTATAGCGCCTCTTAAACAATGTTAATTCACGGCAAACCAAAGATTTGGGAGTTTTAGCATTAAAATGAATCATTTATTTGAAAGTCTTTTTAACGTACTGTCTTAATAAAATAAATAAAAATAAATCAATATAGCTTGATGTTATTAAATATAATAATATGACTTATCTCAACATAGTTTAGAGCAAAAACAAAGTAGCTATAGTAAATAATATCGTAGTCATGCACTAACAACGATTTTTTCAATTACTTGAAGTTAATTTTATTTGTTAGAGTCAATGGACGTATCTATTTATAGCTAAGCGCCTGCCTACTTGTCTACATTCGTTTATATAATTTATAAATATATATATAAATAAATATATATATATAAATATACATACATATATAATTTATATATATATTTATATAATCATCCAGTCTAAACATTTTGATTTAGCGGTGTCTCTGAGTTTTTTTTATATCACGTTCTCTCATTTCAAAACTCTTGGATGAATTTAATAAAACAATCATGCAATTTGATTAATATATCTCAATCCTAAGATAATTAATTATAAATCAACCACTGTCCGTTTCACTCTCGATGTAAAATAGCAAAAAAAACCATTTCAATCACTCCATCAACATGATTGCCAACACGCTGTTGAAAGTAATCAATGTCTGCATCAATGTCTGGGTTGGAATCCCGGCACTGTGTACTAAGTTTGGATTTCCCACTATCTCTCTCTCTCTTCAATCATCTCCCCTAGATCATGTTTTAACCCCCTCCCCACCCCGACAGTATACGGAGATTCCCGCTGAGTAGTCATAAGCAAGCTCAAATTAAAAAAGTTTTTTTTAGAACCGCGTCTTACTACCTGCTCAGGTTATACGCCTACGTACTAATAACACTAACGGGTTAGGGATTAAGAAGGCTTAATTTAGAGGAAATGCACCCGCATTTGCGTGGAAACATCTTGGAAAACCATTTAGGGAAAACCACCCGACCGGGATCAAACCCCCATTTCCTCGGCAGTCTAGTCCAACACTAGATAAGCGCGTCAGACCGCGCGGCCGCCGAAATAAGTTAAACCCACATGTGGTCACAAAAGTGGTGAAATCTGATAATGACACTTGTAGACGTTCATTCAAGTCTATTCTAGACTCGAACCATATATGTGTGTGGTATTAAGGGTGATGTTCTTGGCCAGGTTAAGCTAAATTATAATTTAAGTCATGTATTGGTATAAGACCCGCTTCGGTGGCTGCATGGTCTAAGGCGTTACTTTCGCAGTAGACTAGACTGTCGTGATGACAAGGAGATCGAGGTTCGAATCTAGGTCGAGTGTAATGAGAGTAGTTTTTTCAACAGGTTTTTCTATTATCTCCCCTTCTCCCCGAAAATGCTGGTACACTTCCGCAAAAATATAACCGTCCTAATCCCTGAAAGCATTAGCATAATTAGTACATAAGCCTAACACCCGGACTAATATTAAGACGTGGTGTTAGATGATGATGATGATGACAATAGTAATAATATTGTTATAAGGAGACTCACACATTCCCTCTTTTGTTTTGAGTTTTGAATATTTTTCAGCACATCATTCTGAGATGTTAAGTATATCAACTTGTTTGGTGAAAAAGTGAAAAAAGTGTTATTTTTAATTATAGCTATGTATGTATAAAATAATGATAAAATACATTTAATTAAGAACATTTCTTAATTAACTAAATGTATCTACCTTTTATATATAACACTCGAAAAAATGTATCTAGGATTAATTAGTAGAACCGTGAACAGTAGACCTCGTTCCCTCCATTAAAAAAATGCTTATTTGCATCATATTAAGAATGGTGTCATGGTTTTATCGTTACTACAGTCTTAAGATTTAGCTTTGAATTTCAAGTTGAAATAACTCTTTTAAAAGTTTTCTTTGGATTTGAATTTAATATTTTTCTTTTGTGATCAAGCTATAATTAAAACAAATGATTACTATCTTTGATAATATATAATAGATAATATTCGCTGTTCCTGTGGTTTATACTGCGTTTTAAACTGCTTTAGGATCGAGACCAGCGCAGCCGGAGTGGGGAGGGGAGGCTCTTCACATGCTCGACCAATCCGTGAAGAGTAGTTGTCATAGCAACCGATGTACGTTGCCAGATTTCTCGACAGCCACTGAGTATGCTTGCATAGTAGTAACGCACAAACCCCCGCTATGTGGCAACTACGCTCCCCAGCCTACCCACCACGCAAACCCCCGATATTTGGCAACCACGCTCCCCAGCCTACCCACCACGTAAACTCCCGCTATTTGGCAACCATGCTCCCCAGCCTACCCACCACGCGGATCATAAAGCAGTTTAAAGCGCAGTACAAGACTTCAGTTTCTTAGTAGATATAAACATTAACAATGTATTTGTATACATAGTATGTCGTTTGTTCTAGGTTCAAATAAAGGTGCTGCTAAATCTAGTTACAATTGGTCCACGGATTTGGCAGTAATCGCGGTGCAAATATACAGACGAAAATATCAAACGGTCGAGTTAAAGTAGGTCATTCGTTCCACTCGTTCAATAATTATTTGTTGTTTATTTATAATAAATACATTAATGTGCAAACTAACTTACGTAAAAACTAGTCATACATGCACGATCTTAGCGCTTGGAACAGTAATTTTTTTAAAGTTTATATGGACGCGATAAACTTATACAGTCATTTCAACGTTTGAGTTTGGAATCGAACCCAAATATTCTAGGTGAGTTGTAGATCTTTCCTAAAACACCAGACCACATATATCGGCCTGTTTCCTTAAACAAACATATATATATATATATATATATGTTTCCTTAAACAAACATACATATATATATATTTATATAAGCTGGTGGAACTTCGTTGTTAACTAGAGGCCGAAAAGATCAAATCGACGGCTTGGAAAATCACTTTTCTCTTCCTCGCACATATTTCACACGTCACCGTGTTCAAGCATTAGCATATCTCCTTCATACATTGACACACACACACACACACACACTCACACTCACACTCACACTCACACACACACACACACACGTGTTACCAAGATAAGCATTCATATTTCCTTACTACCACAACAGGAGCGCCATAACACCAAACTATAATCTACTCTTTCTCTAGAAAATGTGATACTACGCATTAATATTTGTTTCTATATTATTTTATAAATTAAATTATGTATTTATTTTAAAAGGGATCATATAAGAAAAAAATCAACGAAAACTGTTAATATTACGATTTATTTATTATAGAAAAATAAATTTACACTTAAGTAAAGGGCCCGCTTATTGAAGTGCTAGTCGCGTTCCAAACATTCAAAAATCCCTTATTATTTTAAAATGAGTTTATTATTTAAATATTTGTCACACATCAAAATAGAAGTGAATGGGATATTTCCTTATTTTAAAGTTTTTCAATCATTTTAAGAAATCGAAGAATTATCTCATTTTCAGTCAAGTTTAACGTGAACTCTCGCTGTTCTAAGATCAAAGTAAATAGATAGAAACATAGATCTAGTTTTCCACAATAAGTAAAATAATTTTTATTGGCTTACAATAGACAATTTTAAGATGACCGAGGATGGTTTTAATGGTTTTAAAAGTTCAGAATTGCCATTACCATAAACAAAAATACTGCAGTGTGAGTAAATTTCCCTTGTAGTGGGCGGCGCTTTAAGGTGGGATGTACGCATTGAAGGAATTGATGTTTTTATACAAAAAAAAAGTTCGGTGAAACTAATCAAATATTTTTCCTGTAAAAACCAAGCATTTAATTATCTTCGCCACATAGTTATATCAACAGCTGTTGTATGCCAAGGGTGTCCTAAAATTTGTTGATCACTTTTCCTCCTTCATTTAAATAATTTCTCATTAAAGGCCGCTATACTAATGACAAATATTCAAAAACTTTTGGGATGTCTAGGTGAATAAAACTAAACTCTATGTGTCTACTGGAAAAATATTTGATTAATTTTGCCTAAAACATTTTTTGACATATAAACGGCAAAAACACCTATCCTTTGTCGCCCCCTCCCAAATTCCACCCAACCACTGTTTTTAATATAAAAGTAGGTTTTAATACTGTCGTAGAAAACTTATTATACATGTTTATCCCAACCTAACAAAGCCTAACCTTAAATCGGTTGACGCACGGAAACTAGGCTTGGCCAGGTTTGTTAGCTTATAATCAATAATTTACTAACGAATTTTTATTATTTTTTTTTCCTCCTGTTTAAGAAGAAAGAACAATAATTTAATATAATATTTTTTTTATTTATATAACTTCTCAGGTTTTGAATTTTCGTGCACTTGTTAAGTGGCTCTCCCCTCAATCTTTCTGATTTAAGCTATATAGCATATTAGGAATTACGATAAATACTCTAGACCGATGTGCTGTACATACAAACAATTAAATGCTGATATCATCAAACATTTATTTCGGCGGATGTTTCACCGTTACCTTACAACATTTATGTTAATGGTTGAAATCTGGATAAAGTTTTAAAATATATTTCAAGTTAAACCTTTGTTAAATTAAACTTTTAAAAGAAAACTTTTATTCGCATTGTGCTTTTAATATTTTGAACCGAGCCACTGATTTTTAAAGGAAGAACACTTTCGAACACCAACATTGATTAAAAGACACAAAAATTTGGCACTGTATACAGTGTAAGCTAATACTACATAATAAATTATTTGTGTAATTTTTCTTTAGCTACATCATTAATCAAACGGACTAAGAATGTAAATACAATTGTAATATTTTTATGTCCGCCATTGTGGCCACACGATCTTCAAGTTTTCAAATAATGGGCTTCCTATGAAAATCGGAATGTAAATGAGTGCGCATTTATTTTATCGGTGTATTTCAAATACATATTATAATATATACCTTCCAATTTAAACACAATTAATATTGTTAAAACATATTTTAAGGCGTTTAAAAGTTTGGACTCATCTTAATATAACTATATTATTATACAAATATTTGCTACAAATTATTATTTCTAATTCCTTTGCTTAGTCGGTAGCATATAATTTAACTGGGCTAAGGGTCTTTCTTGGGTTTCAGCCACAATGTTGCCAAAAAGATCATCATTGATTGAATCAGTGAGGATTGACAGCGATGGTATTTGTACTCTTGTCATTTTTTTTAAAAATATTTCGTATGTCAAATAAAAATATAATAACTTTATTCGGAAAGGGCAGTTTTAAAACCTTGATAAAACCGACAATGTCAGCCTATATAGTGTAATTATGTGAGTATGGTTTCATAATTTGAGCTTTTATATATTTGATTAAACTAAAATATGTTTTAATACTTTTTAATATCACTATTTTATATATATAAGGGGTGACCTGGTGGTCTAGGGGTAAGGTGTCAGACTTCTGTGCTGAGGGTCTGGGGTTTAATCCTCGGTCCCGGCACAGANTGGATGACAAATCGCGAGAGACACAAATGTGTTGACGCTGTGACGTCAACGATGACGCGTGAGCGTCCATTTACTGGCGACGCCGCGTCCGACCTTCCCCTTGTGCTAGC
Organism: Timema bartmani; assembly: GCA_902151455.1. Lineage (NCBI taxonomy): Eukaryota > Metazoa > Arthropoda > Insecta > Phasmatodea > Timematidae > Timema > Timema bartmani. The sequence goes on along the minus strand of CABFWB010001724.1, from coordinate 116,532 downwards.
GTCTCGCCGCTTTGTTGACAAGGATTCTGTTGAGGCTGAAGACAGGGGGGCCTTTGTTCTGTCCAGTCGCTAGTCGTATAGCTCAGCTCATCATATCTGGATAGTGAATTACTTATATGATAGCCAAACACTTTACTAGATCTTACTTTATGTATTAAAACGCCAAGGGAGGTGCAATGCAGCTCTCACTTTGTATAGATAGGCCCATATATTATATTTGTAAGATAGTATTTTTTGTGAATCTAGGATAGTTTAATATTTGATAAACTATAAATATATTCAATAATAGTTCACGGACCGTAGTGAGGTTCTGTTTTAAGTTGTTAAGTTGGTAATTCGTTTCTCTATTCTGAAAGTCTGGACTATGTTCTGCAATAACAGACAAATGCATTGATCGATTTTAACGAGATTTGGCAAGGGTATTCTTTGAACCTAAGATGAACGATGTATTTATATATTGTTTTCAATATGGTGACATATCTAGAATACAAACTTCTAGAAAGACGTTTCCCAATTATTAATTAAAGTAACATGAAACAATTCAATTAATTGTTTAATAGTTAAATATATTTCAAACAAATCTACCTGTAATCACCACTTTGTTAAACAATTTTAATTTTAATTTGCTAATTTCACATTTTAATTTGAGCACTCATATTTTACATATTTACTATTGTTACTTGTTATTCAAAACAATTGTAAATATCATTGACTAAATTTTACATATTTTATAAAGTTCTTATAGTATTCTATGAAAGCCAATAAAATTGCATTAATCTTACATATCAGTCATTTTAGCTCAATGAGTCTATTAAATCGTTAATGTTCATTTTTACATTTTTTTAATTCATATATTTTTAATGTTTTATATATTTTACTATGCACAGTACATTTTCAGGTATATTCATTGTCTAATTCACCCAAAATTATAATTTTCAATCTTTAAATTTTGATCATTTTAGTTCCATTAAATTCTACACTTAATACTCAAGTCTTGTATTTATTAATTTGACGGTCCTTACTCTATTTACAATAATAAGGATGTTTTCTAAAATGCTCTATCATTCTCTTCTCAAGTGCATTATTCTTCATATTCACCCTCCATTGAATTTTAACTTTATCTTATTGAGATGGAATTAGTGTCGGGAAAATGTTTGGCCTCGAGATTTTGATAAATTTATAAGTTGCTGTGGCGCCATAAATAAAAGTGGGTCTTGCAATTCTGTCTGTCACATGTTTGTCTGCCTGTCCGGAGAAATACAAACGAAATGATTCAATGGATTTCTTTCAAACTTGATATTTACATGCAATATGATATCCTTTCAGAATGTGTTTATCATTTTGATGCTAGGCCTCAAAATATTAGAGTAGTTTAAATATTGATTAATTTTTGAAAATCTGATGTAAAAATTTTGGATTTGAAGATTTTTTTGAAATGCATATTTGCGGGAGTGTTTTACATGATAACTAATACCTTAACTTTGTTAATTAGAGGAGGAGGTTTGATTGATAGTAATTTACTGATAACTGATTTTAGAAAATTTAAAATATTTTTAAAATGATTCTAACAATTTGAATTTGGTTCAAAATAGGTTTCTGGAAAGTTTTCACGTGAATCATAATATTTTTCCTTAAAAAAACCCATTTAAGAGTGCTACTTAAAACCGATTTTCATAAGAAATAAAAAAATAAAAATAAAATAGCTTTAACTATTTTATTTTTTATAAAATTGTTATCTGGAAAGTTTTACAGGCTATTTTTGAGTATATGTCTATTTTTTATTAGTTTATTTTATTGGTGGTTTTACTAATGACACATTGTATAGAATTTGAAGTTTTTTGAAAATATCTAAATATTTGGTACATAATGGGTATCTGGGAATGATAGACATGATAAAAAAAAGAATATGTTTTTATTTTTACAAATATACATAATTTAGAATTAGTTACTGTAGACTGATTTTTTAAAGTTTGAATTTTGTTTTAATTAGGTTGTTAATTTTGTTTATAATGTATGCATGGAGAGTGTGTTTTTATATTCAATCAAATATTATTTTTTGTTTTTGTTTTTCTGATTAAAACTTATGTAAGGTTATTTTACTGAAAACATACTTTAATTTTTTTTTGTAATATTGTACAGTATAAAATTAAGGTAAATTTTATACGATTGTATATTACCACTTATTTCATTATATTTAAATATATATTTTAGTGTCGTGATAAGTAAAATTGTATACTAATACTGTTTTGAATTTTTTTGTTGCAGGTTGTGTTACGTGGCTATGAAAAGATAGAATAGAAAAAATTACTTTTAAAGTATCGAATAAATAGAGCATTTTCTTTTCTTTAATATATATAAAATTACATTACAATTAGTATTTGTATTTAATGATACTATCAAATTTTGAAGCAAGATCGTTCATGTAAAGTACTTAATTAAATTTAAAAATAACTATAAATAAAACTATAATTTGTTTCTTGGAAATATAGAAAAGATATTAAGTGATATTTAATACATGGAATGACGTGACCCTTAGAATATATTTTTCTTAATTGCACAAAATCTTATTCAAATTATTTCAGAAGTGTATTTAATGTTACTCGCCGTTGTGATGATGTGGTGCAAGAAGCGAGCAAGTGACAGTGATCAAACTTGTGATATGTTTAGCGCCGATATTTCTGACTCCTCCACACGCTCTTCATTCACGTGGACCATCCTAAGGGACGCACCCGATTGAAACAAAAACCTTGTTTTACTTCTAAACCATCCGATCCACCAAATTATGAACCAAGGTTCCTTAGATATAGTATAGGAACACATTGACTTCCTCCCGTTTGTCTGATAATCTTGAGTCAAAGCACGCAGAAATATCCTCACTCCCTTTCTGTAACTCTTCGTCCCCCTAACCATTTAGATTTAGGCCATTAAATACAACCTAAACCGCTTTCCTCTACTATTTGTGCATCCGACCACACCGTTTATCGGCGCTTAAATACAGCCTCAACCACTTTACTTTATTTTTTATCTGTATATAATCATCTTTATGGGCATTTAAATACCTCAACCGCTTTCCTTTACCTAACGTGCATCTGAGCGGCACTTAGATACATCCTTAACTATTTTACTTTTCTATCCATTCATGTAATCATCGCGGGTATAATCACCTGTGGAAATCCTTAACAATCCTAAACTTCAACTCCTCTATCCTGTCACGCTGAGTCTGAAAAAAAAAAGTTCATCAAACACACCTTCAAATACTTTTATTCTTCAACGCCTCACCGGCCCTAGTCATATCTTAAATTCTACAAATACACCCTGAGATCCTTTATATCCTCTTTTCTGTGGATACCTGAGGCTGGAACAGGTGTTAGTAGGCCACCCTGAGATCCTTTATATACTCCTTTTCTGTGGATACAACCTGAGGCTGAAACAGGTGTTAGTAGGCCACCCTGAGATCCTTTATATCCTCCTTTTCTGTGGATACCTGAGGCTGAAACAGGTACTAGTAGGCCACCCTATAAACTCGATATTCTCGTCAATGTGACTACCCTGATCTATAGTAAAGTGCCACAAACACACACACACACACACACACGTCACGCGAGCCATCCTTGCGTCAGCCCCATTCTCCACGTCACGAGTCCTCAATGGCTGTCATAACAGAACTACATTTCTTGACAGCAAGCATTCTTCGTCTCATCATAGGTGAGTAAAAGCCTTTTATTTTTCTAGTGATGACTTTACTTTTGGGGAAATTTGACGCGTCTGAGCTTTTGGTGAGGGGGTTCCCTTGGTTATTGGAAGACTAACAACCAACCTTAAAATTTAACCCAAAAAAATTACAAGTAATTCCTTCTTTGTATTTATATATTCTACCTTTATAAACAGGAAAAGGGGAATACAATAAGTGGTTTGCCTTTCTATACATCCTTTTGACATTTCCCTTTTACCACCATTAACAACTTTTACAACTAAATTTAAAAAAAAATTGTATTTGTAGACATTTAAAACCAAATATAAAACAAAAAAATTAGGAATAAATTTCTATAAAATTGATAAAAAATTTACTTAATCACACTCACTAATCTTAACAATATTTGACGTATGAGTTCATAAAAATAGTTATAGTCACTTTTATAGCTGTCAGATAAGAAGAACCTTACTTTGAAAATTGGACCGTACAGCTTCGTATCGAGGCCGTTATTATTTGTGGAACGCCATGGACCACGTCGTGAGGTATGAAGCTGCGATCTGGAAGGATGTTTAAGTGTGCGTATGATGTGTTCCAGAGAGTCTGTCTGTCTTACTCTCGCCATTGCACTCCAGCGGTCCGATACAGCCAATCATTTGATAACGCGCCTAGGTTGAGAGTAAGGTCGAATGCATCGGGATCCCCCCGGAGGCGTCAAATCAAATCCCTGCCACTTGTAAACGATACCCCCATCCCTCGCTTTCTGATAAACAACCGCCAGATAGGAGCGTGCAACTGCTCTGTGTTGATATAGGCCTGCTATTTGATGAGCTCCTGAGATCCGTTTCACAAACAGGGGCATGCAGGGAGGGGGGTTAACGCATTTGAGTTTGAACCCGAGAGACTTGTCTGAGTAGCTAAGTGGTATGATCCCCGAGTCCGGGTGGTCTATTTGTTTACTAAGACTCGTCCTGTTATTACTAGTAGTTCTATGAACAGTAGACCTCGCTTTACTCCATGTAATTATCATTACTAAAGTCATAAAACTATCTCTTTGTATTTCAATATGAAACATCTCCCGTAATTTCTCCTTGGATTTGAAGTTAATATTTTTTCCTTGGTGACAGAAAAATACTATATTCAATAGTGTATTACATTAATAAAGAATGACCGCTGTTCACGCGGTAAACCCTAATTACTCAATCGATTGCTAATAATTTTATATTCAAATCACTTGAGATGAGATGACATTCTGGAAAAAAAACAAAAAAAAAAAGAACCAGATTTAAAAACTAGGTACACTCCGTTTAGCATGAACGGTAGCAGACTTACCTTGACGGATTACACAAAGACCATATATGCCAAGCTATACCATAGTGGAGAAATACAAGGTAAGCTTCCTACAGTAGCTCCATGGCTTCTTTGGTGCTGACTGACAGTTCACAGCTGACTTCTGACAGTCAACAGCTAGGTATATACCTAAATTTGGACTGTCAGAAGTGACAGCTGCTAAACACACGTTTTTTGCAGACCATATGGTTCGACGTAGGGATACATAATTTGGTCTAGTAGCTTTTCAAAGCTGTCAGTCAGCACCAAAGAAGCCATGGGGCTACTGTACCTTACAGGGTACAAGGTTATCATACATCCTTCGGCATATGTTCAAATAATGTTCTTGCCAAATTTCTTTAAAACTGGTCTAGCTAGGCATGTGTCAGTAATCACGAAACAGACGTTTTGATTAAATAGAGGCGCCACCTTTAAACGGATGGTTGGATATAAAAACCATGTACAAAGGTTGTTCGGCATAGCTTCGAAGAATGTCCCTGACAAATTTCGTTAAAATTGGTCCAGACATTGGATAGTTACCCTAAACAAACATCACAGGAAAGACAGACGAAATGCCAAATGTTCAAGTTAAAACAGAACCTCGCAACAGTCAGTAAGCAATTGTAAATACCTAGTTGCCAAGGATGTATGAGTAATATTACGACTGTTTTGTAAGTCATGTGCTAATATAACCTATGTTTATAGCGAATGCACATTTCAAACAACCTTTAAATTGATATCGGGATTGGCTTATACTATATACATATATGTATATATATAATTAATTTACTAATTAGTAAATTTTGAGTATAAGTAATTAAGTATTAGTAATTAATCCAGGCATATTAATCGTGATTTCCACAAAGAATATACGAATGTGTTCAGAAAACACATATTTGATTTTTTTTCCACACCAAAATTTCGATGTTTTCATAGGAAGAACATTATCTGAAAACTAGAAAAGTTTCTAGATCTATTTTCACGTATTTATACAAGTCATGTGATCTACAGATATTAATTGTCATAGATAATAAAATAACAATAGTAAGATAGTAACATATTATCAAACATGTCTGCAAAATAATATGATTGTGTTTTCTAAACGGCCATTTCTTTCGAAATTGGACTATAGATATGATTTATTTTATAGAACTTTCGTTTCTAAACCATCTTTTTGTAGCTTGTATAATCTAAAGTAGGCATATCAAGCTTTCGACCTGTAGGCTTCATGAGGCCCGACCCATGATTCTGTGAGGCCCGCGTAATTTATGACGAACCAAAATACAAATAGATTACTATTTATTCCCCAAAGATTGATTCCCAAAGCGCATTATGTCATACTAACTATTTAGGCTATCTGAATATCTGCACTAATAATGTAAAGGCTATGATGGTAGAATTTAGAAGGAATTTACAGGCATTTACGTGGAGGGGGAGAGGTCAAACATACAGGAATAACTAAATTCAGCACACCTGACAGGGATTCGAACCTTGATTTAACCGTCAAATGCATTACAGTCTTTATCAAGGAAGAAGTCTTATACCATGCAACCACTGAAGCTAGTTCCAAATTAAAAGAGTTTAATCTCAATCTATTTTTTTTTTCAAATATCTCAATGATTCACATTGAAAGCAGGGGTAAGCTATTAAAGTTTTAAATATTGCATACAACCCAAACGGTAAGTAGAATATGGAGCTAAGTAAAGTTTCAAAACAATGTATAAATCTATATTCAACTACCTGATACTATCTTACTGAAGCAAATTCTGAAAAAATAAAGGATTTTACCTGTCAATAATTATTATCTGTTGTATTTATTTCTTATAGCTTACTAACAAGATTAAGGAGTAAGTCAGAAGTAAGAAGGGGAAGTTCAGTCTGAGAAAAATACCCAAAAGAATATATTGGATTTTTACACACCTCCCCCCTTGTTCTGAAAGAATGTAGAGCGTTTGTTAGGGTATTAGCTCGACCAAGCTCGGAGATATACAGATACCGTTTGATGAGTAGTTCTCAATAGTATGGTTACTTACACATGAAGAGTTTTAGAATCACTCTTCATAAAATAGCCTTTGCATTATACCAAGGAAGACCGACGTCTACAAGGCCACACCCAAGGAAACAAACACACATCGGCTTAGGAACGAACATGTTAGTATTTTAAAGTCATGCACAGGGCCGAAGTACTAGTTAAACATAATTGAACCTATGTTCCAGGATTAACTCGAGGGCTAAGGTTTATTCGAGACAAATAGAGGAAGAAATAAACCTATTAGGATGATCCTAACGAATTGGTCGGTCGACTACATCTCTTGCACGCATAAACTGGAGCAGGTTATCCAGCACACGATGATGAGATAGTTTCGATCAGAGAAGAATAACGTGAGGCTGGTTTCATACTATGAAAAAACTCATCCTTTCTGGTTCAAGTCCATAATCACGTCCATTGTCAAAGGAGGAGATCGCACGTGAATCTAATCGTCCTACAAGACGACGTTTTTCTATAAGACATGTCAGCCTACAATGGTTGAACGAGCTACTACAGGCTGATCTGATAGGGATGTTACTCTAATTTAGATCGAACAAAGGGCATAAATAAACTCTTACAGTCAATATCGTATATTCATATTGGGTTTTTGGCTGTTCTTGTAAAGGCTAAAACAATTAGGATCGTTACCGCAGAAGTGGTACATGTTATTTAAAAATTGACTGTAATAGTTTCCCGTCTGTAAATTTTCTGCAAACGGATAATTGGACCTAATTTTACAATGTAAATTTTAAGGTTCTCGTGGCAAGGAAGAGGATAAAACATTATTTGACTTACAGATATATTAAGACTAGTGTCGTGGAACTATTCAATTGAACACTTAATACTTTACTATACAGGTACAACCAAAAGATACACCTGACTATCAAGATGAAACCTATAAACATTAAGGACGATTTTCTACTAAGTACCGTTTATCGACGTTCCAAAACAATAAATCCTACATTTAATAAGTTTAAAGTCCGTGATATTGTTCGTATAGGTAAGCGATAAGACATTTTTGCAAAGGGCTACACCACCAGCTGGTTGGTAGAACGGTTAAAGATACGTAAGGTAATCGTAACGAATCCTAGATATTTCCTGCTCGAAGATACGAGTGGTAAGCCTATCTTGGGAGGATTTTATGGTAAGTAGCTTAGGAAAACAACGCAGCCGGATGTATGCCTCGTAAAGAAGATCATCAGAAGCGTTGGAGATAGGGCTTACATCAAATGGTTAGGGTTTGACTCTAAGCGCAATTCCTTGATTGGTTATGCAAACACTCAATAATTACCCTCCTCTTACTCGTGTGGCTTCCTCTTCCGGTGTATAAAAGTGAGCAAGGCAATAGTTTCATACAACTTTTAAAGCTCTAGGATATAAAGTCCAAGAGTTGAATAATGTGAAGATTGGTGAGGGATGCTTAAGTTATTTCATCAAATAAAGTGAAGAAAGAAGCTACACGAAAACATGAGATTTGGCAATCAACCGTCTAGGTCATCATACTCCATGATGTGGAGGCACAAACATACTATATATATATATATAGGGCTGCGATGAAAAGTGCGTGGTATAACACCCAAAGGAGGGCGACCAATCTGAGCTCCTTCGCAAACCTGCCGTCGTCGTCGAGGAGGAGAATTGGATAGAATCACCCGATCCTGACGATGGTCAAGATGTCCTGGTAGGGCACAGACCAGACACCGACGAAGAGGGAAATACTCTCTATCAAATACCCAAGTTTAAGAAAGATGACGACTGGGATGAAGACATGACGACGGCTGGGATGGAGACATGACGATGGCTGGGATGGAGACATGACGACGGCTGGGATGGAGACATGATGACGATTGGGATGAAGACATGACGACGGCTGGGACGGAGACATGACGACGGCTGAGATGGAGACATGACGACGGCTGGGATGGAGACATGACGACGGCTGGGATGGAGACATGACGACGGCTGGGATGGAGACATGACGACGGCTG
>CABFWB010001724.1:42933-63793 GCA_902151455.1 Timema bartmani | reverse complement strand
TGCTGGGGGTCCGGGGTTCAATCCTCGGTCCCGGCACAGATTTAACTGATTGCCAAACCCTTCCTTCACCTCTGACAAGACGTGTATTAATCACAACTTGTGAATGTGAGGAATTCGAGGCCTCCACCGTGGTTCGGATTCCACGTTAAACTGTAGGTCCTCCATTTCATCTCACAATCACCCTACCATTGCACATTAGTGTAAGTGCGTATAACCCGAACGGGTAGTAAGACGTGGTGCTAATAATAATTTATTAGCATAGGATATTCGACAAGTAAGTGAGGATTGATGGCGCACGCCTTGACCAACTTTGTGGAGAACAAACATGGCTGCTTCGACCTCAAAAGCTCAAACTTATGGACAACGTTAACACTAGTACCATAGAAAATAATCAACGTGTTGGGCAGATGGCAACAACCTCCGTCATCATTCACAGGAAGTCTTCGTTCGAAACATGCAGCAAAATTACCTTAACGCGATGAATTTTGTTCGCCACTTCGGCCAACCTAACCTCTTCATGACGCTTGGATATAATCCACAGTGGTCCGGAATTCCACCCAATATCCAGCCAGGAGAACAGGGCACATTTCTTCCGGAATTACTTGCTCGAGTCTTTAGAGTAAAAATCAAACTTTATATCAAAAAGAATGAAATTTTTAGAAAAGTTAAAGCCATACTATATACCATCAAATTTCAAAAAATATGACTTCTGCACTGCTACATGCTCATTACACTTCTCAAAGAATATAAACACGCAAGCCTCACAGAATTAACTGAGCGGTATCTGCAGATCTATCCAATCCATAAACGGTCTAGTTTTATTCGCAATTATTGTTACATAACACATGACACATGACACATGCGGCTCGCTAAACGTTAATTCGCCTTGCATGCGAGATGGTAAATGTTCCAAGTATTTTCCCAAAGCGTTTTACCAGTAGCACAACTTTAAACAATAATAGATATATTGTGGCTTAACAGCTGAATTTTGCGGTCAATGTGTTAACAACACAAAATGTCTAAGTTGCCAACTCCATTGTATGAGAACTCTTGTTACTGGCGTCAAAACTGGCAATATCGAACGAAATCATTATCATCATGGATGGAGGCTCCCATGACTCCAGCTATTGTACTTTACTCTCAGCTATTGCTTGATTATTTCGCAACAAGTAATTATTCCGAGAATTAAATTATCTACTTCAGAAAACATTTTTACATTCAAATTACTGGTCACGCAATTTTCGGTTGACAGTTATTTTTGACGTGACCACTAATTAAAGTTAAGGTCAAATTTAAAAAAAAATGTTGGGATATTATTGCCTAAACCTGTCTTTTCACGTGGGCAAATTATACAGCCGAGCCCACTCATTCGATGGCAGAAAAATATTCCTAATTGAAGGAAAAAACAGTTAAAATAGAGATCAATGTGTTTTACAAAAAGGTACTCTTTACAAACAATCTTGTTTACAAAGAGGTACTCTGATCTATTGGTCTGAAAAATTTAGTAACTAAAATGTAGCCTCTGTAGCTTATTAATTAAACTTATTCATTAAAGTATATACTAAGTTATAAAAATGTAAAAATATTGATTTGTTGGATAAATGAATTTACGTTCAATTTAAAAATTCATGTTATATCCATGCTATTCATATTTACGTAAATTTAAAAAAAATATATGTTTTGTTTAATAAATTGATTTACCTTCAATTTAAAAATTCATTTTTTAAAAGAAAAATTTTTCATCCTGGTCTATTAGTACACATGTAATATATTCTTCTTGGTTTTACCTTGGATGGTTCTCATTAGTACACCAATTAAAGCAAAGACCGAATCCATCCAACAAGCTTTGTTTTCACTCTTAATTAAATCCTACACCCCAAAATGTGTTTAAAAACTTCAGAGAGTTTAATAGGTCAAGATGAGCTGACGAAGATAATCTAAATCCCATCTTCATTATCTCACTCTCTTTCTCTCTCTCTCTCATAATCCCTCTTTCCGACTTTCGTCCACTGCTCCAGCTTAGAGACTGACTAATTTGCGGCGAACAAACTTGATCTGTCTTCTTGTGAACAAAGAGGGGTTGTAGGTGAGGAGGATTGGAGAGAAGAGGAACTAAGGGTGAGACTCTTGGCCTCAACCATCAGGAGAGGCCCTGAAGCGGGTCCCTGAAGTTTCGTACGTCAGTATTAACCATCGGTGACTGACCTTTGAAGCTTTTGGGGACCTGGGAGAGAAGGTTGAAGCGGTAACCACATGAATATGTAATATGAGTAAGTCAAGGAAAGAGATTCCACAAAATATTCCGAAATGCTTGTAAACTGAAAATAAATGGAACTTTGCAGGAACAGATTTTCTCTCGCTTTTATCTTAAAATAGAGACATTTAATAAAAACTCGTACTTTATGTAAATTATTATTATTAATATTATTATTATTACTATTAATAGCACCGCGTCTTACTACCCATTCGGGTTATACGCACTTACGCTAATGTGTAATGGTAGGGTGATTGTGAGATGAAATAGAGGTGCTACAGTTTAACGTGGGATCCGAACCACGGTGGAGGCCTGACATTCCACACATTCACAAGTTGTGATTAATACACGTCTTGTCAGAGGTTAGGGAAGGATTTGGCAATAAGATAAATCTGTGCCGGGACCGAGGATTGAACCCAGGACTCCCAGGACAGAATTCTGACACCTTACCCCTAGACCACCAGGTCACCCCTTTATGTAAAACTAAATAATATAAATTACTGAAGAAACAACACTCCACTAAAGATTATACATTAAATATTAAAGAGTGTAACAGGAACATTGAGAAAAGAGGAATATCAATGTCTAACAGAGAGCAAGGAATATAACCTGAATGGGAAGTAAGACGCGGTGTTAATAAAAAAAAATAAAAAAGAGAGCATAAAAATATTTCTCATGTTCAAAGACCTCCATAAAAATTGTATACATTTGCTTATAGCTCAGAAACTATTGGTTTTATAAAAATATATTTCAAATAAAATACTTACTGAGAATACTAATAAGAAACATGGGGAGTCTTATTTCTCATGATAGATTTAACTTTAAAAAACTCTGAGCCACCATTTTGGAAATGGCACAACGTGATCTACAAGAATAGTAATACAAAAAATGGGGAGTCTAATTTAAAAAGATCAAAGTGACCTTAAGGTCACCTTAGCAACGCCACCCAAGGTCATACCAGTCTTAACACGTTATTTCACCTTCAGAACTAAACAACGTATTTGTTGAAAACTTTTTTTTTTTCTGTAATGCGTTGTTTTCGAGATATTTTGATGGAAAGTTTTCAAATTAATACCCGGTATATATATATCAGTATATATGTTGTTATAATTTTTGGTAAGTGGATAGTTTTATATTATTTTGACTTTTTAAAATTATAGCTTTGATTTATCCACAGGAATTATATGTTTTTTATTATTGTTTACTTCGTTTGTTTGTTTGAATAAAATCAGAAGAAAAAATGCAAAAAAACTGTATAATAATAACGTTTTTAATGACAAATCCATAATATATTAGATTTATTTATACTGATTCTGCTTTAATGTCTTATCTATTCAAAATATACCATTTTATTTCTGTATTGGTGATGTGCTTACAATTAAAATGTCTACGTATGACATACAAAGGAATAATATTTATGTCAATACTTTTTTTAAGTTCTATACGTTATATAAATAAAATGAGACAGTACATTAACAAATATCTCATATTTTTAAATTTAATATTTGATTAGTTTTAAATATAATACAAATGTACTATGTGGAGTTTAATAATTGATTTTAACATTTAAAATTAAAGATATTCAATTGTAAAGTTATACTAAAGGAGAAAGTTTTTACTTTACATCCATTTCTATTTCCAGCCTGGGTCAGTTTTTTTATTCAAGCCATATCTTTTTCCTCTACCGGATTACTAGGGCTGTTGTAGCTTCATATGATTTATAATCTAACTTAAGGCTAGGACAAACAAAACAGCCAGCTCCCCGGCCGTTAATTCATCAGCGTGAAAGAGTAAACCTACATCTCACCAATGATGAATTTTTTCGGCCATGCCAGGAATCGAACCCGGGACCTTTAACTCAGTATACAGACACTCTAAAGACTAAGCTAAGGTGTTGGATTGAAGCAGAAAGTAATTATTTGTATTAAAGTTTATTTAAAAATAGGCCTATGTATATTTTTAATACACTCATAAATAAATGGATCCATACTTACATTCATATATATACAACGTGTATCTAAAATATTGCATCAAACTTTGTCAGGCTATTCCTTGGGTGAAAATAGAATAATTCACATCAGCAACCTAGGGTCCATCTTGAATAATAAGGGCGGTATACACCCCTAAAGATAGAGTTAAAAACGACTGTTGTGTGAAATATTATGAAAACTGCTTAGGGTATTACAACGAATATTTGTATACTACTTAGTGAAACCTTGATCATTAATAAATTAAATGTGCTGTTACCGTTATCCATCCACATCACGTAAAAAAGAGGGGGTTGTAACACTTTTTTCTGCAATAAAATATGTAAGAGTAAGTATTACCAATTTTGACTTAAGATTACAAAACATGGAGTAAAAATTAACAAAAAATGTGTCTTGGAGAAACTGTCTAGTTTTCCCCGTTTCCGAGATAATCACACAATTTTGAGCTCAGAGACAAATGTATCTAACACAGCTAGCAACACATCTATACTGGCTCCTTACCTGGCAGGAATTAACACTTGTCTTTGAAATCACACATGCATGATTATCTCGGGAACGGGGAAAGCTAGACAGTTTCTTCAAGACACCTTTTTTTGTTAATTTTTACTCCATGTTTTGTAAATATTAAGTAAAATTTGGCAATACTTACTCTTACATATTTTATTGCAGAAAAAAGTTTTACAACCCCCCCCTTTTTACATAATGGGGGTGGTTAACGGTAACAGCACATTTAATTTATTAATGATCAAGGTTTCACTAAGTAGTATACAAATATTCGTTGTAACACCCTAAGCAGTTTTCATAATATTTCACACAACAGTCGTTTTTAACTCTATCTTTAGGGGTGTATACCGCCCTTATTATTCAAGATGGACCCTAGGTTGCTGATGTGAATTATTCTATTTTCACCCAAGGAATTGCCTGACAAAGTTTGATGCAATGTTTTAGATACACGTTGTATATACATATACATACACGTACAATAAGTCACCCGCCTCGGTGGCGTAGTTGGCTAACGCGCTAGTCGTGTTGAGCTCGACCGCCGAGGACGGGGAGATCGAGGTTCGAATCTCGGTCGGGTGAACTGGGGGTGGTTTTTCCTAAATGGTTTTACACTCTCCCTCCACGCAAATGCGGGTTCACTTCCTCTAAAATTCAACCCTCCCAAATCCTAATCCATTAGAGTAGCTAGTACTTAAGCGTATAACCCGAACGGGTAGTAAGACGCGGTGCTAAATATTATTATTATTATTACAATAAGTCAGTGTATTTTAAAATAGCTCTCACCCGTACGAGTGGACAAACAGTCAAGATCGTGAGTCTCGTCCTGCCTGGTTTTCTTGTGAGATGGAGGTAGGAGTTTAAATCCCCGTTGAGAATACTCAGGGCATTGTTTTCTAAATTACTTCTAACTCTACTACAACCCCCCACCCCCTAGCTAATGCGGGTACACCCATTAATTTTTTTTAATGTAAATATTCGGATGGTTAATTAAGACGCGGAACCTGGACGGGAACAAAGAGTATCATTCACGCAGTGTAAAAATATATGGTATTAAGATTATTATTATTATAAAATGAGTTTGAAATGTGTAAAGAAAAGGGTTTGCGCTTTCAATTTTTAAGCCCTCACTCACAAAGTGTAAAAAAAACTGTAAATAGCAACTGTAAACAACTGCAGTGTTTCAACCAAGGGATGTATATACATCCATCCTCGTGATTTCAGATAATGGACACTCTAAGGAGCGAATTTAGAGTAATGAAGAACTGAGAAAGTTTTTAAATCTTCACAAAAAACACTTTTGTATTATTTGGAGGTTTAATACCTTAAGGAAGAAAACAAGAGAAAAGTTTATTTTTAATTTCAGTGAGAGAAACGCCCCAAGATGATAAACACACACACATATATATATATATATATATGTTCTCGTGAATTGCGACTTTGTTGGTTTCAAACGGGGAAAACCATAGGATTTTATTGTACAAGGCTGTCGCTTGATAATGAGATATAAGAAAGAGCATCATTAATATGATCAGTCCTGTTTATGGGGCTGAGGTTCTGTGCCCGAACCAATATTTTTGGGGTAACATTTTTATACATGGTTTGATTTTTCCATAATTTCTCAAAGTCTTCCCTCTCGTAATTTTTTAATGAGATGCATTGTGAAAGTCACACTCAATCAGTTATAAATCCTGTTGCTATGATCAGACGTTAAGTGTTTTGATCGGAGATTGTATAATTTGTATTAAATTAGAGTGTAGAGCATGTTTATTGTAATACGTCTTGTACGATTATAAATCTTTAGTTAAATATCTCAATAAAGATAGCCATATTAATGTCATAGAAAAATTTGTTTTAAAAATGTTTCAAGTGATAGTAAAATTTATTTTTAATTTGCTACAAATAATAATAGATTTTATTTTAAAATTGAAATGTCTGTACAAGTAGGATAAAATTATTAATATTTTGTAAATTATAAGGTAATTTTATAAAATTATTTATCACTTAATTGCCAAATTTAAAAAATGCTGAATGTAATATGCAAACTGTAGCGATATTGGTCCAAAAATATACTTCAAAAGCTTACGGTTGTTTCTTACATTCTTGAAGTAAGTTTAACATTTTTTATTAATTAAAAAACTACTGTTTTACTATGTTAATAATTAATAGCTGAAAAATTAAAAAATGCTTAGAAGTTTCAACAATATTTTCAGAATAAAATTAATAAAACATCTAATGGCTTAAGGGTTTAAGAAGGTTATATACATAGGAAATTCACCCGCGTTTATGTGGAGGGAGAGTGTAAAATAATTTTGGGAAAAAACTCAGTACCCCTACCGAGATTCGAACCTCAATCTCCGTCATCTACAGTCTAGTCTACTGCGAGAGTAGCGCGTTAGGCCACGCAGTCGCAGAAGCGGGTTTAGTATTTATAGCAATTCTACTTATAAACAAGCTTTAAAACTACCTAAGTAAATAACAGATAAAATATTTTGAAAAGTTCCAAGGCATTTCATAAATGTCCGTTTTTACAATAGAAAATACAACTTTCAAAGTAGTTCAAAAAATATTATCGTATCTATAAATATACTGTAAATGTTTCAATGTTTATCTTTGAAGTTATTTAGTGCGTGCTTACACATATAAACTTACTGTAACTCTCGTGCCATGAAACCATTATTCAACTAATAACTAAAACTCCATGCTAAATTACTCTACACGAAACCACTCCTTGTTCCAGTTTAAAACAAATAAATACTTGGAAGTTAATCACGCAAATAAAACATAAATAAGTTTGTCTCGGTAATATATTGTAGCCTGCAGCTCTTTAAGTTACATTAAATGGGAACTTTTACCTTTTTTCTGGTTGAACAATGCACATTTTCAGATAAATTTGTCCGTACAAAATTAAGCATACGCCATTAGTTTGTATAAAATATAGAGACTATGTTAAATTTATTTGCATATGATTTTTAATCTTTTTTTTTTTTTAAGTTTTAGCCTCCTTTGACTGAATACGAGCATCTAAGAATGTGCTTAGTATTTAAACTTAAGATGTAATGAAAAAAAAAAACGTGAGTTAAAGCTAGTAATTTTTTTTCATTTCAGTTTTTACGGCAAAAAATCTCTTTCGGACAAAATAAATACACTATTTTTTCCAGTAAATATGTTTAGTTTAGTTCTCTGCTCATAGTAATTTCAACCGTTTTAAAATATTTGTCATGAACGTATTATCATTGGATAAGAAACATTTTAATCGAAGAGAAATGATACAGACAATCCCTCAAGACTTGTGACAAATACTCAACAGCTGTGAGTAAATTAAACTAAACATATCTACTGGTCGGGGGGTTGGGTGTTGTACCTTTTCGAGATTTAAGTTAGTTTATAAGTTGTGTGCTGATATAATCAGTATTTTCAGAAAAGGTAAGTTAAGTACATCAAATAAATTAAATTTTAAAAAATTGCACAAAAACATCATGAATGACAACACATTTATTTTCACCTCAATACAAAGGTGCGATAGCGATTTTGTTTCGGGGAGTTACAATGCGTGTGAATTATCTTGCTGTAATTATATTGAGGTTTGTCAAATCTTCCTAAAACTGTGATATACAGTAAAGTGGGCTACAATTGGGTGTAATTTCATTGTAATTAGAAAAGTTAACGATATTTAAATAATATTGTTTTCATACAACTTACACTTAAACTCTTTTTTTAAAAAAAGGAAAAGTTTGTTTTTGCTGTCCTGAGAATTGCATTATATCCACAGCTCGCTGAGGGCTAACATTTTAAAATTAGTAGCCCCTGTACACAAAAATGTGCACATGGAAGCCGGAATTTTACAATTTTTATAAGATATTTTTTAATTTATTACAAATTGAGTCGAAGGAGCTAAAATGAAGATTTTTTTTCTTCTATCTGTTTGAAGCAAATAAAAACACTTCCCGGAGTAACCACGCAATTCTTTATTGAGTGATTACCCCAGGCATCACCGGGTAATTCTGCTAGTGATAAATTATGTAAACGATTATTTAGGTAGTCGTTTTGTCATAGAATTTAAGTGGCTACGTGATATTTTATGCACGAATCAAACAAAATTGGCGTGCGTGCAAGTTACTACCCATAGAACACCTTGTTTTTTATGGAGTGCTTTTAAATTATCTGCGTCTTATTAATCGTTTGGTATACACCCATAGTGACATTAATTGGGTAGGGAAGAGGAAGGCGGAATTAATAGTAAAAGTACCCGAATTTACTTGGAGGTACAGTGGGGAAACCTTTTATAAAATACCTCCCAAAGTACATACAATCAGTGTCACCGACATTCCAGTCTGTTGCAAGAGGGACGCGTTAGATCACGTGACCAATGACTTGCATTCTTACTCCTGCTTCACTTCCTAAAAACTGTTTACTTTATATATAGGATCAGTGATTAATCAAAATTGCTACAAAATGTTTCGAGAAAATAGGTTTTTTTCTATTAAGTGGCTCAAAATTGTCGTTCTATCAACGTTTTGTTTCATTGTTTGATGTATTTTTAAAATCATTTCATAATATTTCCTTGTTTTGTATTTTAAATGTTTACAAACAAAACAAATATTATTCCTCCTACTAGAATATATTTGGTGTTTTAAATCATTTATTTAAGGGAATATAATTACTCTTCTTGTTCATTACATATTTTGTTATTTCTTGTGTAAGCCAATATTAGAACCAGCTCAGCCCCGAATAAATTTTGTAGCCTTCTAGAGCTTTAATTTGTTTCCATTAATGTGACTAATATCGTGAATAGGGGTGGATGAGAACAGGCATAGGGTCGAACAAACAAAATGAAGTGGTTTAAAATATATTAGAGAGATCTGTTATTCTTTCCCAACTAAGGAATAAAGGATGGAATCTGGAGTGTAATTATTATAGTGACGTGGGCTACATACTTTGAAATATTTCTGTTCCTGAACATTTTAGAACAGTTATTTTGAATAAAAAAGCTTGTAAATACTTTAGATTTTGAGTTAGCACTTTCTACTGCCTCATAAAAATAGAAAAATTCATATTTATCTTTGGTTTTTATACATTATTAAAATATTCAGGCATAGTTGGGCAACGCTGGAAGATAAAGTATATAATTTTAATAGAGATTTATGTTGTGTTGGGATAATATTGGGTAGACAATATTTAGCGTTCTTATAAGTAAAGTAAGCAAAACATTATTTAGTAGGCCTACATTTAAAGAACTTTGTTCCATCTATCACCGTGACCCAACGATGAAATTCTTAGTAATTTTCGAATAAAGGCGTGTTTGACCGACGGAACGTAAAGCATTGCAAACTTTGATATATTATATTCTAAAAATTGTAAAATGAAACCTGGACAGGGGAATCGAACCCGGTACCTTTCGCTTAGTACGCCAATGCTCTAACCACTGAGCTATCCAGGATTCGTCCCGTGGTCAGAGTCATTCTTCACTCATATTTAAAGGCAGAGTCTATGATGGACGTGCGGAAATCGTCAGCTACAAATGTTTGGTTTTATTAAGATCACGAGCTATCAGATAACGCAGCCACATTTGACTCTGTAGTTGACTTATTGCAGCCACTTGTACAATTAATATGAAAGCTTTGGCTATTTAATTCTTTATATGCAATCCCGTACAGTTATAATAATTGTACAAATTGCATCAATTAGCCAACTACCGAGTATACTGTTTAATTATTCTTATTACTCTGGCGTTTCACACCTCATTTGGGCTAAAACACATCTACTAGCGTATTTTAAGGGATCTGGGGATGAGGAAAATAAAATATTAGATCAATTGTGGCCGAATTTGTGTGAAAGGAGAGCGGAAAACAATTGGGTAGGGGGAGATAAACATCAGTACTTGACCGGGACTTGAACATCAATATTCCCGTCAGCGGAAATCTAGTCTATTTCGAGGGTGATTACTTTGAAATTCGATCACCAAAGTGTATTTCTTTAAATTTATTTGGTTGGTTTCCTTTTATAGTATTTTGTTAAGTAATACTTTTTCGAACACTTCTACATAATTACTTTTTTTAATTTACTATACATACTATACAGCGTACAGGGAGTACATGAGATAGTAGAGGAAGCAAGGCTGAGATGGTATGGGAATGTAATGAGGATGTTGGAGTACATGAGATAGTAGAGGAAGAAAGACTGAGATGGTATGGGCATGTAATGAGGATGTTGGAGTACATGAGGTAGTAGAGGAACCAAGACTGAGATGCTATGGACATGTAATGAGGATGTTGGAGTACATGAGATATTAGAGGAAGCAAGGCTGAGATGGTATGGACATGTAATGAGGATGTTGGAGTACATCAGATAGTAGAGGAAGCAAGACTGAGATGGTATGGACATGTAATGAGGATGTTGGAGTACATGAGATAGTAGAGGAAGCAAGACTGAGATGGTATGGACATGTAATGAGAATGTTGGAGTACATGAGATGTTAGAGGAAGCAAGGCTGAGATGGTATGGGCAAGTAATGAGGATGGAGATGGGAGGAGCAGATAACAGCAAGTTTGCAAGTTAGAAGCAGATAATTGAAAGTGTTTAAACGAGAGGATAAGATTGGAAGTTATTAAAGGAGGAAGAATGGTGGAAGGACAGAGGAAGGTGTAGGCATTGTACTAAACTGACCCGGCCACAGTCTGGTAACACCACTTCAAAAGTCACAAACACCTCCCTACGCTCGTCGCACCTCTGACAGACTGAATATCTCAGACACCACACGGAGCTACTCGACGTACACCATCTTCCTGTACACCTGTGTCAAATTACATTCCACTTATAAAACTTTATACGTCTCATCTCAAATTACCTTTGAGACAAGTCTCTTAGGGTTAAAAACAGACCGAGCTGTTTTCGTCTAGTCGACAAATTCAGCAAAGTGTTCACAAGAAACGACCTGTGTCGAAGCGGTGGTAGAGAAGGCGGTCGACTCGACGACATCGAGCCAAGCGCGCGGCGGAATTGGTGAGCCTCTCCACTTGTTTACGCACCTTTTCCTTGCCTAGCCGCGAGAAACCAGTACGTCTGATTAATTTCTTTGACACGTCTGAACTGCCACACTTGCTAATATAGAATGATGTGTTAGCTCGGTGAGCTGTGCCGCCAGTTTGTCGCGACGAAACCGCGAGTCGACTGTCGCGCCGCGTTACGCCGCGCCGAGTAAATGTGGTTTCTTCCATTTGATTCAATAGAATGTTAGGTCGAACCGAGAAAACCGCTCCTTCTGTTTTAGCTCTTATTCTCACAATTAACATATTATGTAATGTGTACACGGTACTTTAAAATTTGGTCAAGGGTTTTCAGCTTTCTTTTTTTCTGTATTATTTGACTGTATGAAGATATTAACTGTGGCTTCTTTTAAATTTTGTTTTCTAATTCATCTTCATCATGATACTTCGATATAATCAAAATAAATAATGTATTATCTGCTTACAAACTATGTTTTGGATGTTTTATTTCTCTAGAAAAGGACACACTGAAAGTCAATTTATACTTGTCAAACACAATAATATATCTTTATATATATTTCTTCCTTCCATTTTCCTGGTTGTAACTTAGATTTGTGGTAGTTTGATAATATGTCATTGAAAGTTCAATCCTTACGAAAAAAAACGTCAAAGGCGCAAAAGCATAAGAAACAACGACATATAATTAGTCCAAAAATGTATGAAAATCACCAATAAATTTGTGAGCTAGAAAAGTAATATTAAGAATTTTACAACTTAAAGAGATGGTTTTAATCGGTCTGGATGTATTCACGATTTTTAAGAACAAAATCGAGTTTGATAATGGTTTTGGAAATCCATTTGGTGAAATGTTTAACTTTTAAAATCTTCAGTTACGCTCTACTCTCGCAGTAGACTAGACTACCGATGATGGGGAGATCAAAGTTCTAATCCAGATCAGGTGTACACTTCCTCTAAATATAACTTTCCTAATCCTTAAATCCATTAGCGTAATTAATACATAACCAATAAGGTAGTAAGAAGCGGCGGTAAAAAAAATCTTCGTTACACCTTCTAATATATGCCAAATAGGCTAGTCCTTTAATAGCCGATAGCCGCGTGTTTGTCTTTTTCTAAAGCGTTTATATAGTTTCACTGTCCGATTTCATGCAATTATCACATTCATTTAGGTCCTTTCTAGAGTACAACACAAATTAAAGTTTTATTTAATATTTTAGAACTTAATTTTGAGTAAAAAAATGTTGAATAAAGCTCTAATTTAACCTATTTATGATGGATTAAATGACTAAGTTATTATATTTATTAATTACGGCTATAGCCGCATTTAAATATAATATTCTTTAAATTTAAAAATAACACCTGGACACGAGAATCGAAGTCGGGACCTTTGGCTTAGTACGTTCAGTGGTTAGAGCATTGGCGTACTTAGCCGAAGGTCCTGGGTTCGATTCCCTTGTCCAGGTGTCATTTTTAAATTAAAAAAAAACTATTAACCAACTCATGTCAGCAGACCTCTCATATTAGTATTAAAATGTAAAAATAATCAAATCACTATCCAAGACTAAGCCAACCAATAGGCCAATAGTCAATTAAGTAAAATTACATTCAGACCAGGATCTTAACTCTAATGTGAGTCCATGTGTCATTTCTCAGAACGTAATGACTATATCAGGGGTTTCATTTTGGTCAAACAAGACAAACCAATATATTTTCATCGAGATTAATACTGTAACAAGATTAGTGTCTAACAGCGGGACCGGCGCGCTTCTCGTTGTATACCTTAACTGCGCTCCTTGTTCTCTCTATTTCCCTCCTTGTTTAGAAGGTATGCAACGTCAGTCTCGCTTGGCCGGGGGATCAGAAGGGACAGGGAGGGAGGAAAAGGCACAAGTCTTGATGAGTCAAAGTTAGTTCATCTTATTATAGAAGTGGAGGATTCCAAACTATTAGCTGTGACCTGATATATACACGGGATCCCCAGTCCGAGTTGTGGACAGTGAAATGAGTGGACTGGCGTGTCTAAGAGTGGGCTAGCGTGTCAGAGTGGGCTAGCGTGTCCGAGTGGGTCGGCGTGTCTGCGAGTCCGTCGTTCCGTGTATCACAGATCATCGCAGTGTGTCGTGCGCGGGAACCAGTGGCGAGTTATTTTCACCGGGTGACGTAGACTACGATTGTTATAGCTGTGAATAATGTTAATAGTGCATATTTTTGTGACTTTTGATAGCTGAGTAGCTAAGTTAAGACTTATTTTAAATTTGTTAATTTGTTTATTTAATTTGTTTACATTTTCAAGTATTCTTATTAGTTTATTAATTTACAGACTTGATTGCGACTCTTTTTATTTAATTTACTGTCTTGTTTAATTATTAATTTAATTGTATATTAATCAGTGTATGTATTGTTTTATTTTAAATAATCAAAACCTTGAATATTCCATGGACATTTTCATTCCTGTTTAGCCAGCAGCCCATTCCAATATCTTTAAAAGAACTCACGTTCTACATGGTGACGTGTGAACGGCCCACGAACCTCCCAGGTCGTGCCCACCCTCAGTTACAATACTTTATTAACAGTTATTGGAATCTATATTTGGGGGAAGCAGCTTGTTGGCTAATATTTCCTATGGTAAAGCAGGTTCAAGTAATGAAGATTATAAACGTTATAACGTTATGCCAAACAGATCTACAGGTTACTATAATCCTCCTGGTGGTAGTGCACAAGGAGCAAATCCAATATTTTCTAATGGAATAGGAAATATTGGTGAATATCAATATAAAATAGACTATTTAAATATTAGAAATACATCTTACTCACGGAGAATACTAAAGATATTCTTATATTTGTCCATGGTAATCTTTTTAAATCCATCTTAAACGCTAATCAGTATCCAGGTAAATGAACATCAAATAATACTTAAAAGTTAAAATACTAAAAATATTGCTTCCCAAATGTTCCTTTTAAACCTGCATTTTCTCTATCACATAAATATTTAGATCAAAACTTATACGTACAGTAAAACCCCGTTAGACCGAACGCCGGTACTCTTAAATTCCGAATAATCTAAACACATTTTTTGGAAAACGAAAATAAAAAATTAAGTCAAATGAAATATATTTTATTGGTTAACAATCTCAAAGATAAAAGAGAATATTTAGAAAAAAAATAAAATTCAACTTTAAGTAAATTTGTGTTGGACAAGTTGTATTAGATTTACATGAAAAAACAATTATTATGTAATGTAAACATAACATATATGCACAATAGTTAAAAGATATTTGTGAAAGATTTGGTTATATTAATTACAAGTTATGTTACAATTTAATTAAGAATGTGTTAGAAGCTATAACAACCATCTAAAAATTAGGTACATTTTAGAATAATAGGTATTTGAGTCATAATTACATTTAAAACTAGGTTGTAAAATCAATGGATGATGTAACCATGCATTTATTATGGTTGAGAGTTGATAGAAATATGTTATTAAATTTGAAAAATCATCTAAATACCTCAATGGCTGTGTGGTCTGTGTGGTAGAAATATTTAAACACACATACATGAATGTGCATAACTCAATCGGTAGAACAATGGCGTCTAAGGCCACGAGCTCGAGGCTTTATTCCCTTTTCCGGAACATTTCTCGAAATAAACAATTTCAGCTATCGGAGTTTTTCCGAATGAACCGTGCTATATATAAAGAAATATATTTCTATACATTGTGAAGTTGTTTTGATCTGTTTTTATCCCATTCAAACCAAACATCAACGAAGGAGAAACTTGTGTTTTTTTCCCCTCTTGGGAGCAAAGAGGTATGCAAGAAATGTTATTTATCGATGGTGCAGACTTCAAGAAATGTTACCTCGGAGTTTCTCATTCTATCGGCTTAGTAGCTGAAATCTCGAGTCCTCTTTTTGTTGGGGCTACATCTAGTTCGCCCTTGTTTGGGATTAGTTTAGTGTGCACGAGTAGTTTGGATTGAATTCCGGGCCGGAAAATCACGTTATCATGATTGTGAAGCTGAAAGCTTGAATCAATTCTACTTTGGAAACCGGTCGTTTACTGTACAATGGACATTGTGAAAAAAAGTCTAGGTAAATGTTTCGTCAACCTCGTAAGGAAAACTTTTATTGATTCGTATTGTACCTACATAACGTAATTTATTTATTAACCTAAGCTAGTTGAGGAGCTTAGAAATAAAGTTCAGCCAGGACTGCACAGTTTGTCTAAGATTCTTGATAACATTTTATTTATTTTAGCACTGCGTCTTACTAACTTTACGGGTATAGGGACTATATTTACTACGCTTATGTACTAGTTATGAGAAAGGCTCATTTTAAAAGAAGTGTACCCACAGTTGTGTGGAGAGAGTGGAAAATCAATTAGGAAAAACTACACTCTGTACACCCGAGCGAGATTCGAACCCCAATCTCCCCGTCATTGGCGGTCTAGTCCACTGCGAGAGACCCACCTCGGTGGCGTAATTAGCTAACGCGTTAGTTTCGTGTTGAGCTATACTGCCGAGGACGGGGAGATTGGGGTTCGAATCTCGCTCGGGTGAACTGGGGGGTGGTTCGTCCTAAATGGTTTTCCGATCTCCCTCTACGCAAACGCGGGTTCACATCCTCTAAATTCGACCTTCTCGATTCCTAACCCATTAGTGTAATTAGTATTTAAGCGTTTAACCCAAACGGGTAGCAAGACGCGGGTCTAAGTATTATTATTATTATTATTGCGAGAATCCTGCCTTAAACCATGCGGTCACCGAAGTGGTTGTAAAGTAAGTTACACATAGAATAATGAAATAGATAAAAAATAAAAATGTTAATGCAAGGAAGATATGTAAGGGCCATAACAAAGTGAAAGTAGACGAGAATCAATAAAGCGAAACACCGAAAGGATAAAAAAATCATCGAAAAGGATTCATAGAACGTAAGGACGTTCAAGGAGCGCTTCCCGTCCTTGATGGATACGGCGAGTACAGCGCTATTTGCATGCAGTCCCCTATAAGCCTACTTTAGATAACAAAGCAGCCGTTGGGGCAGAGGCGAGTAGGGTTCTAGGTTGCGAACAAGAGACACTCAAGTCTTCTCTCTCGACGACAGATGCAGTTGAGTTTCACTCTTCACTCTTCACTCCTCATAACCATTGGAGCGTTTCCGATACTCGATTTGTTTCTTGGTGGGTTTTTTTCTTTAGGAGTAAGGTCTAATTCAACGTAAATATTTATATGACTCCCGTGGACATTCGAAGAAAACAAAGTTAAACATACAAAGGTTGATAACTCAGAGCAACATTAAATTTAAAAAAAAAACACTTGAATAATGTTCTATAACTATAATACAATATCTATATACAATTAAAAGTATTATTTTTAGAAGACAGATAAATAAAATGAGATTCATTTTTAATTTTTATTTATTAAAGCATTGACAAAAATTCATCTGATAAACACTGGAAAAATACTACAAATACAAATAAAATTAGCAATCGTTTATTAATAATTTAGTTTAATTTATTTTTAATTTTCCTTCATCAAAGTCCTTTATCCCTCTATCTGGCTAGCACTGAAGATAAAGAAGAACATATGGTTTGCAAATTAAAAAATAACAGATACATAATCTTTATACACAGGTTATTACAATAAACAAATAAAAAGATAAAACATAATAAGGAGGAAAGCAAGAGAAATAAAATTGTATTCAGTAGTAACTATTATTTCTAAGGAGCAGTTCACAATAAACAAACAAATAGTAAGTAATGGGTGACCTGGTGGTCTAGGGGTAAGGTTTCAGACTTCTGTGTTGGGGGTCCGGGGTTCAATCCTCGGTCCCTGGCACAGATTTATCTGATTGCCAAACCCTTCCTTCACCTCTGACAAGACGTGTATTAATCACAACTTGTGAATGTGTGGAATGCCAGGCCTCCACCGTGGTTCGGATTCCACGTTAAACTGTAGGTCCTCCATTTCGTCTCACAATCACCCTACCATTGCACATTAGCGTAAGTGCGTATAAACCGAACGGGTAGTAAGAAGCGGTGCTAATAATAATAGTAAGTAATGATACGAGTGTTACTTGACTAACATTATAAATGTTGGTTCTTCTTTTGTGATAATAGTAATAATAATAAGGTTTAGTTTTACCAGTGTTGATAGTAAAAAAAAAATGTTTTATATATTATTTAAAGACACATAATTGTATCCACCAACAATTTAAAACGGAACAGGATTGTCTATATCTATCTACTTATCTATTTACTGTATGTTAATAATAGGTATAAAATAACTAATCATTACTTATATGTTGTGTTTTGGAAAATTTTGATTTTAAAAAGCAATTTTTATTTGTTATAAAACATAGGATCGTATTCACTCGCATAGCTTAAAGTGTATTGAACAATTTATATTAACTTATTTATTATTAGGTATATAACTTATTATTATATCTATTATTCATACATTATTTTACTTGATTTTTAATTTATTTTTCAATTACTCGTTGAAATTGGTCCTCATGACTTATTCATGTCAGCGCTTAATAAATTAAAATGTAATGGAAAATAATTTTTTGATACTTATAATAAACTTAAATACGTCATATTAAGATAATTTTAGGAAATTTTGGCTACACTTTCCTTTTACTCATAGTATAATAAAAAACTGTATATAATATTTGAAAAAACTCGCTTCGGTGGCCGCATGGTCTAAGGTGCTACTCTCGCAGTAGACTAGACTGCCGATGACGGGGAGATCGAGGTTCGAACCTCTGTCGGGTGTACTGAATGGGGTTTATCAAAGATTGTTTTCCACTCTCCACTCCACGCGAATGTGTGTCCACTTCCTATAAAATTAAACCTTCTTCATCCCTAAAACCACAAACGTAATTAGTAATAATATTAATATTTAGCACCGCATCTTACTACCCGTTCGGGTTATACGCTTAAGTACTAATTACGCTAATGGATTAGGAATTGGGAGGGTTGAATTTAGAGGAAGTAAATCCGCATTTGTGTGGAGGGAGAGTGGAAAACCATTTAGGAAAAACCACCCCCAGTTCACCCGACCGAGATTCGAACCTCGATCTCCCCGTCCTCGGTGGTCTAGCTCAACACGACTAGCGCGTTAGCCAACTACGCCACCAAGGCGGGTCCGTAATTAGTACATAGGCGTATAGCCCGAATGGGTAGTAAGACGTGGTGCTATAAAAAATGTAGGCCTACTCATAGATAGTACCAAGTAGGCTACATACATTACGGTGTACCAGAACTCTGCATATCAAAGGAAATGGGTCCAGAGAGGTCGGAAACTTACGATTCAAGGAAGTTGATAAATTAAAATACTTGGGAACTGTGCTGACAGATTGGAATGCAGACAATACCCTGCTATTATTCAGTTCGTAGACTGTTGTCTCGAAATATTAAACTGAGAGAATCTACAACTTTAAACCCACGCATTGTTCTTTAGAGAGGTCTCTCTCTGTACCAAGAAACTAGATTGAAAGTTATTGAGAACAAAGTACTGAGAAATATATCGGAGCCAAACAGAGATGAACAAATAGTAAAATGAAGAAAGTTAGAAAATGAAAAAAACAAAAAAAACATGATTTGTATCCATCCACAAATATATTAAGAGTAAGTCTAATCAAATCAAGGCACGCAAGCTGAGGTCATGGGTCGAATATGGGCGATGGCAGGCGTGTACACAAAATATTAGTAGGGAAACCTGAAGGTACAAGACCTGTTGCAAGGCTGGGATGTCGATGGGAGGATATTGTAAAGAAGGATTTGAAGGAGGTCTGGTGTTAGGATAAGGATTGAATGGAGGAGTTTCAAGATAGGGTTGAATGGCAGGGCTACGTACTATCAACACATGCACTTTAAAGTTCATTTAAGGCGGTTAATTAGCTGTTAAGTAGCCTAAGCTAGTTTTACTAACGGTCCAGATTATACGCATTTGTACTAATTACGCTAGTAAGTAAGAGATGAGGAAGGTTGAATTTAGAAGGAGGGCGTGAAGAAAGGGTGAAAAACAATTTTGGAAAAACCACCCTCAGTACACCCGACCAAGATATTCCTGTTATCCGCAGTCTAGGCTAACATTAGCGTGACGCCTTAGACAATGCGACCATCGAAGTAGGTAGTAGGTTAGTAACTGAGCTAGTATGGGATTTAAAAAAATGCCGTTGGGTCGGAAACATATATCCAAGACGAATGCTCCAAACTTTATTTTGAAGGGAACACTTGTTTTCAGATGTTGAACGACGTGTCATGAAACCATGTGTGAAATACTCGTATGTGTTATATTTCCAGCTGTTGTGTGAGATATGTGAAACATATTCACTCAGTGTCCCCACAAATTTTAAAATAATCTGAACTCTTTGTTTTGTGAATATTTTTTATGCTAATGAGAATATACTTCAAATATAAAAATAAAACTATCACGAAAATTTCTCAATATTTTTGCCGTTGTGTATAATTTTATAGAATATTTACAATCCATTTCAGATGGCACACAGATAAAGACATAAGCCTCGTCTTGTCTGGTTTGCCAGTGAGGGATCGTTAGATTTTCGAGTTCCAAATCGGTGTCTTTAGCTGGGTTTTTTTCTTTTCGTGAAGATGCTCGTAAAGAAGAGGAATTTTACACGGTAAATTTCGCAAAATAAATCTTGTTGGACATTAAACTGATCGGAATGTAATGGAATAAGAAATGATTGGTTCCTAAGAAACTCTGTACGACACATAGTCCAATATTTTATTGAAAGGGCATTCATTATTTAAAAGATAGGAAAGTTTCTAGATCCACTTTCATTGATTCATAGTAAAGTCTTGTGAGTTGTAGAAAACTAATTATAAGTGTGAAATGTTAACAATGTTGGCCGCAAACACATATTTTTGTGTTTTATTAAAGGTAGGCAAATGTGTGAAAAAAAAGAGAAACATTTAGAATTTTAATAATAAAAGAGCATAATGACTCGATGTTTGGATGTTGTTGAAGTGAAGGGAGTATGTAAGGATAGGGAAGTGTGGAGAAAATTAGTGAGGATGTATGTATGTATGTATGTATGTATGTATGTATGTATGTATGTATGTATGTATGTATGTATGTATGTATGTAT
>CABFWB010001724.1:22672-42494 GCA_902151455.1 Timema bartmani | reverse complement strand
CATACTAACTTTCTCCACACTTCCCTATCCTTGCATACTCCCTTCACTTCATCAACATCCATACATCGAGTCATGCATGCTCTTTTATTCTTAAAACTCTTAACGTTTCTCTTTATCACACATTCATCTACAACATTTAGTCCCGCCTTACATGGCCTACCTCTTTCTTTCCATCCACACACTATACATTCATATACGGGTGGGGCTGAACCCATTAGACGAATAGTAACTTGAAAATTAACACTTAATTGAAAAGTAAATATTCACCAGCTAAATAAAAGCAAACTACATATTACAATTATTTTACACTTTTTGAAGATAATGTCCTTCAGGTGAGCTCCGCAGGACGTCAAGACAAACCTCAGCAGGTTGTCAATCACTTTCCTCAACATATATCGTCTAATTGTTTCCACCCCACCCTATACAAACTAGTGCGTTCGGGAAATCAGGGTTTACCCTCCCCCCCAACCCACCCACCGGAGTTTTACCATCTTCTGTCTCAATTACTTGTGCATTTCCTTAAAACTTATCCTCTTCCAGTTTTCTCCTATTCTATAGTTAAAGCTACTTACAACTAAAGATAGTCTTAAACGTAACACGAATTTAAAACCAGCTTTGGTGGCCGCATGGTCTAAGGTGTCATTTTCGCTGTAGGCTAGACTGCCGATGACAGTATGATCGAGTTTAGAATTTCTGTCGGGCGTGTTTTGAGTTTTTTATAAATTATTTTCCACTCTGCATACACGCAAATGCGGGTACACTTCCTATAAATATAACCTTCTTCGTTCATAAAACAATTAGCTTAATTAGTACATAAGCGTATAACCGGAACAGGTAGCAAGAAGCTGTGCTGATTAAAATGATTGGAGTAAACATTTTACTTTAAACTCTGAGTTGGTAACCCACAAATCCAAGTAAAGTCTTGATTAATAAACTTTATTGATTTATCTAATTATACTCGTATAACCTAATTTGAAATTGAAACTAAGCTCTTAAGAGATCGATCAAAGAAATGTAGATTTTAATATCACAGAAGGCTTTAAATAAGAATTTATTTAATATTCAAGTATATTTCTTGAACGCAATAATATTTACCCTTTCTCAGATTCATAAACTTCTACTCAATTATATAAATTACATAGTTAGGAAAAAATTAATTAGTACTGGTTAAAATTTCAACTGTAGGGAATTAGTGGGCCTAATTTGAAAATAGAAGGTCTATTCGCACAGAGTAGCAAACTGTTAAACTTTAAATATTCCAACTATCCGTTTTCATGTGGTGAGTTTGTGGTCCAAATATCCAAACCACATACAGGAGCATATTATGCTACTATGATATATTATCAATAAATTATTAAATTTTCTCGCAGGTTCATATAAAATTGGCCAATTACATTCCTGTGGTAATTTTATTTCACATTATAGCGTCTCATAAATAGGTGTGTAGATTTTGTAGTTATAAATTAACAAAATTTCAGTAAGTAGTTTGTATAGTTAGTTGCAATTTTGTGATGGAAACCAAAATAAACATAGACTTATGGAAAGAGTAAATACATTTGATTTTTGGGGGTTCTTAATATAAATTTTATCTCATAAAATATAATAAATAACAATTTTACAAACTATTTAAAAAAAACATGACAATATATATAATTAATCAAAAAAGAGGGATTAGTAGGTGGTTGAAGCTACTCCCAATTATTAACCTATCAAAAAAGTAAATGTCCCAAATTAAGATACTAACAATGTTTGCAAAAATATATAAATTCCTCCGCCAGTTTCAACCAAGCCTAATGAGTTTGGTTGGGTGCCAACAAATTTTTACATCCTTTACTTCGACATCGCCAAGTTGTTGGAATTAGTAGTTCACTGAAGTACGTATAAAATAACAAAACAAAGCAGCTTCGAATTTGTTTACTTTTTTTATCAAATGGAAATACGTCACTTTCTGAGTAAATTTTCACTAATACGACATTAATTGAAGGAATTCTATTTTTTAGCAGTTACCATATTTTCAACCAAGAAATATTTTAACTATAGATGGTTTGAATAAATTTTTTCTATTAATATAATTAAAATCCAAATCTTAGAAAATATGATAAAACTAAGTATTTAACTTTCCCAAATTGCTAAAATAATTTTTCATCAATTTTTATTTAGTTCACATAAAATGGTAAATTAGTGGTTTTAAAACTGTTAATTTGGTACCATAATCACTTAAAAATAAATCCCTACTTAATAAGAATCATAATAGTCCCAAAATTATTTCATATATTTGAAATTTAATTTTTTGTATGGCAATCTCTCTTTTCACCAGCTTCGGTGGCTGCATGGTCTAACTCGTCAGTCTCGTAGTAAACCAGACTGCCCTTCCATAGTGGTTTTACATTTTGCCTTCACGCGAATACGGGTGCACTTCCTATAAATATGTTCTCTCTAAAACCATAGGCTTAATTAGTAAATATATTAATAGCCTGAACGGGTAGTAAAACGCGGTACTAAAAAAAAAAAGGTTAATCTGAAATTCAAAAATTTGAGGTGCTTATTCTTAATTTTAATACAATATTGATATTTTAACATCCATGCTCACGTATTTTACCAGGAATCCAAAAGAATTGGGAAAAGAACAAAATCCCTTTCTTCTCGTTTTGAAATATTTTTATTATTTCTAAGGGGCTTACTGTGTACTCCCCGAGCACGTAATGTAAAGTTTATAAACAAAAACAGTTTACACACTATCAATTGGATGGTTAATTTATTTTTTAAATAGCCCTATATTAATGTTATGATACAAAGTGCTTGAATATATTGCCCACAAAATGGCAAAGTTTGTGATTCACCTTCAGTAGGAATTAAGGAAAAACAGTACTTAATTTTTTAAATTATTATTATTATTTAGCACCGCGTCTTACTACCCGTTCGGGTTATACGCTTAAGTACTAATTAAACTAATGGATTAGGAACTGGGAAGTTTGAATTTAGAGGGAGTGAACCCGCATTTGCGTGGAGAGAGAGTGGAAAGCCATTTAGGAAAAACCACCCCCAGTTCACCCGACCGAGATTCGAACCTCGATATCCCCGTCCTCGGTGGTCTGGCTCAACTCGACTGGCGCGTTAGCCAACTACGCCACCGAGGCGGGTAACAGTACTTAAGAGAGTGTTCTTTCTACGGTCAAACCAGTTTTAAAGTCAAGTGATGATATAATAAGTTGGTCCACATTCTGTTTGTTAAATGTTCCTAGCATTAATTATAATGCAAATTCTCATTTTTCTTTATTTAAGTATTTGATACAACATGTGAGCACTAACAAAGTACAAGAGTACGAATAAAGGAATTACAATGTTATTCAAAACATTACAAATAGTGCCATTGTATATCATTAATTTACCAATTAAATAATTAAGAAGAAAAAAGTAAATAAATTAAGAGTAAAATATTTTTTTTTAATCAACACGTCCTACAACCAGTTAGGGAAATACGCATTGCACTAAAGTGCGCTAATATGTTATAGATGAGTATGGTCGACTTTAGAGGAAATGTACTGGAATTTAAGTTACGAGAGAGTGGGAATCTTATAGGTAAAAACACTCTCTGTAACACCTGACTGGGAATTAAACCCGGATCTGCTCATTACTGGAAACCCAGTTTCTTTCGAAAGTGACGCCTTAAACTATTTGGCAACTGAAGTGGGTGGATATAAGCTTAAAGTGTTCTATTTTCAATAATTGTGTAGGCACGATGAAGGCAAAATTTAGAGGATATGGGACCGCATTTGCGTTTAGAAACAGTGTGAAACTATTTAGGGAAATCCATCTTCCGAAGGGCCTACACTGCATCAGGATTCGAGCACAGACCACTTTGTCACAGGCAAACCTCAACAGAATAGACTGAGTTTTAGTCTAGGTGCTCCCCAGTGCAGATCTTAAGTTGGGGATGTAGGAATAGCGAGTCAAGGTCAGTGTTCTATCAATTTTTGTATCAAAACAATGTTTTGGTCAAAATAATACAAATATTTCTTCAGTACAAACATAGAGTTTAATTTTCACACAGGATATTATTAAAATTGATTGAATATCTATCAAAGGTGTCCTAGAATGTAATGACAACTTTTTATCTTCATTTAAAAAGTTTCTCATCTAATGCCGCTATGCTCATGACCGATATTCAACAACTTGTTGATATCACTAGGTGAAGAAAATTAAGCTATGCTTGTACTGGAAAAAATATTAGCTTTATTTTGGCCAAAAATAGTTTTGCTATAAAAACTGCAAAAATACTGCCCTAAACTCTCGTTATTTACACCCCCACCTTTAAAATCCTCAATGATAAAATTGTAATAGTAATACTAATAATAACCTCCTAGTTGTACCTCCGAGATCGGTGCCACAGAGCTGAAGTCTGTGATGTGGATCAGATTGCCGGAGGTCATAAAGAGTTGCCCTCGCGTTTGCCCACCACTCTAAATCTCGTGCACTTAGAAAGTCTAACTTTGTTTGCTTTACTACTTTTTTTTTTTCGGTAGAACGGAAAACTTACTTTAACTTCAGATTTTTCAAGTACACACAACCCCGCTTCAGTGGCTCAACGGTCTGCTGCGTCACTCTCCCGTTAGACTGGTCTGCTGAAGACGGGAAGTTCGGAGCTCGAATCTCGGTTGGGCCTACTGATGTTGTTTTTTACTAAATAATTTCCCATACTCCTTCCACGCAAATGTGGGTAGATTACATCTAAAAGAGATTTTAGCACCGCGTCTTGCTACCCGTTCGGGTACTAATTACGATAGTGATTTTAGGGATTATAAATGTTATATTTATTTAAAAAAATGTCCTCGCATTTGCGTAAGGGGGAGTGGGAAACCATTTTGTACACCCACTGAGATCTCCCAATCATCGGAAGTCTAGTCTACTACAGAGTGATGTCTCTTAGAGCATTCAACCAACGATGTGGGTGAAAAGTTTACTAATCAGCTTTTACAAACTTTATACTATAGTAGGCTATATGTGTATGTTGCACATAGATTAGATTAATTCCTCCACATCCTGCACTTAGTAAAGTTTACGTGAAATATTATTTCATTTCTATCTAAAACGCTAGATGTGTTCTTTAATTAGACAAATTTTAAAGGATTTAATAATGGAGTAAACAATGTAAGTAAATTACTGTTTTAGATTCTAATAAAATAAATATACAGATGTTTTCATGTGGGTCTGTAGAGAATCCACATTTATTAAACCCTTGCAGTGCCTGTATGTCCTTCTAGGGATCTTTCTAGTACTTCCCGATACCCTATAGAGTTTAAATTTGAAATGGCTACTACTTAGAATGCTATATTTATTAAGAAATTCCTAAACTTAAAATAATTCAAGATGACGGATTCAAAATGGCGAACTAAATGTAAAAATTGAGTCCTAAAGAACCTAAATTTTATATGGACCATGCAATATTCACGAGAAAATTCTGAAACTTGAAAAATTCAAGATGGTGGATCCAAAAGTGCGGAAGAAACGTAAAAATTGAATCTAATAGAGAAGAAATTTTGTATGGACACTATGAAGTATTCCATATTTGTGAAAAAATTCCTAAATTGGTCAAATTCCATAATTTAAAATCCCAAATGGCGGAGAAAATGTGAAAATTGAGTCCTAGAGAGCTTAAGTTTGGTGTGGATGCTATCTTTTGAAAACTCCCTAAACTAAAAAAATCCAAGATGCCGGACATAGCGTACAAATGGAGTCCAACATGGATGATATAGACTAGTCTAAGTTAAAGAAATTTTCTGGATGGTAGAAAATCTAACCTTTCAGTATTTTATGATAAGATTACTACTCAAAACCAACCAACCAGCACTAACCAGCACTAACGTAGCACAAACGATGGGCGTCTTCAAAAAAGGGTTTTCTCTATTATCTTTTATACCGGGTGGCCAGGGAGATATCTCCCAAGCCACCCATAAGAAATCGTGAATTAGTGCCTCAAATTTACAGCAGTAACGATGAAAATCGAGCACTAACCAGCACTAACGTAGCAAAAACGACGGGCGTCTTCAAAAATGGGTTATTTCTATTATTTTTTATACTGGGTGGCCAGGGAGATATCTCCCTAGCCACCCATATGAAATCGTGAATTAGTGACTCAAATTTACAGCAGTAACGATGAAAATCGAGCACTTAACCAGCACTAACGTAGCACAAACGACGGGCACTTTCAAAAACCGGGTGGCCAAAAGTCGGGTGGCAAGCGTGACACACATTCTCACACCTACCGACCTAAACTCGCCCTTTGTACTTAACTACCGACTGTTTCATGACACTAAGTCCCAAGGCCAGATCCTAAACAAGGTTGGTGTCTTTGTACTTAACTACCGACTGTTTCATGACACTAAGTCTCAAGGCCAGATCCTAAACAAGGTTGGTGTCTTTGTACTTAACTACCGACTGTTCCATGACACTAAGTCCCAAGGCCAGATCCTAAACAAGGTTGGTGTTTACCCTACCACTCCAATGGTCAGTCATGGACAGTATATTTTTAATGTAGCCACAGCTTGCTCAATCGAACATTTTAAACAACACACACTGTATGAACAATTTTATTTAAAACATGTTCACTTAGACTACTCAGTTACAACCGTCTCTGACATAAATAATGAACATTGTTCGGATTGAAAAGTTTAGATTTTTTTCCGATCCTTTTGTGTGACAAGTTACATACACATTGGCCGAATATTTGAACTCAAGGCATATGAGGAATGCTTCCAATGATAGGCAGGAAATATCAAGTTAGCACAAGCACACACCGTCAGGAAAAAGTCTATTCTACTTTGAGAGTTGGCAAACTAAAATTGGCCACACTCTCATGGCAGATTCGCCACTTGTGGCGATTTCAGACAGGATAGCCCACCCCGGCCATAGATATTAAGTAGAGTCAGTGCAAAGTAATGGTCAAGGTGTTCTTATAAAGAAAGGGTCAAAAATATACACCGAAAATATAGTATATAGAACAAAAAATTTAGAAATAAAATACTAAATTTAAAATGAACAACATAATATCTGGACATTGAATTGTTCTCTACACTACCACAAGGAAAAAATAAAACCTATTTCAAATAATTCTGTTAGAATAACACCAAATACGGTATCGATCTACATTTCCCGAAATGTAGGCCTATGTCTTTCGGGGCGTTTATTTCCATAAAACCCGATAATTTAAAATAACCATGAACACAAATTGCGCTACTTCCTGTTGTGTAAAATTTAAAAATAGATAGAAAACAACAAGGAAAAGTATTTGCACAGAGTCCGAAATCAAGTCGGTCGGGAACAGGCCTAGCCCCTAATATAAGCATAAAATCGTCATTAATTTAATATGTGATGAATGACCGTCACACCGTTACAAATAAATACACACTTTGATGCGAGATCATTCGATTGTCATTCGTATACAGAAAAACTTGTACATTGTTCAATGGGTGAGTTGCCATACTTTGCGAAAAGATAAAGACACGATTTTACCGAGCAGACATGTTTGATCATTCGTTCATTTGTGATGGTAATCTTCTTTAACCATCTCCCGCAGCAACAAGCGGTCTGTTTGTTGTCAGGGACTACAGCAGGTAAATTAAATAACTGACTTGAAGCACCTTTTCCCTAACATAAAGTCTTCCCTAAAACCAAGGCACCAGTGGTCACAGAGTTTAAGGCGGGATGGAAGGGGACGCGAAAAAAGGCCATTATATATGCAGATTTTTATGGCAAAACACTTTTTTTTTGGCAAAAATAAATAAAATATTGTTCCAGTACAGACATAGAGTTTAATTTTCTTCACATGTTGATATCAACATTTGTTGAATATCTCTCATTAGCTTGGTGGCATTACCTAACAAACTTTTTAAATGAAGAGAAAAAGTTGTCATTAAATTCCAGAACACCCTTTACAGATATTAAAGAAATTTTGAGGCCAACTTGTGAAGAAAATTAAATTCTATATTTGTACTGGAGCAATATTTTATTTGTTTTAGCCAAACAAATGTTTTGCCCTAAAAACTGCAAAAACATTGGTCTTGACTCGCGTCAGATTCCATCCCACCTTAAGGACACGCGGGGAAAACTATTTTCTGAACACTAGGCCTAGCTTCGAATTTCTAACTTTCAATCTCTGGTAATTCAATCTACTACGAAATTAGAGTGTTTTTAAGATTCAATTTTTTTTACTAGTCAATAAATACATTATTATTTTTTGCTATCAAAATAAAAAGTTAATTTGATAAAATAATAACAGTTTTCAACCCAAATTTCCCTCTGGTAAATATCAAAAAACAATTTTATATCAGTGACATGTATCATCAATCAACACAAATAGTTAAATAAAGCGAACTAAAAAAACTCTTTGCCAGGCGGTGGTGGACTGGGAAACGATGAATGACCCTGATTTAAGGGAAGATAGATTCAATGCCATTGATGGGTTTTAACACAGGGGTTAGGGGTAGTTTCGAGAAGGATGAGTTAGAGGAATTGTAGCCGCATTAACACGGATAGCATATGGGACAATCACATTGATAGATCCATAGTGAAAATCATTTCAATAGACCCGGTTGGAAATTGAACCCCTGATCTCTTTTGATCAACCTTGAATCTTATAAATAATAATTTGATTAGCTAAGAGAGACTGAAAACCATACCTATCTCCATGCTATACTTATCTAATGACTTCCCCATATTATTATTATTATTATTATTATTATTATTATTATTAGCACCGCGTCTTACTACCCGTTCAGGTTATACGCACTTACGCTAATGTGTAATGGTAGGGTGATTGCGAGATGAAATGGAGGACCTACAGTTTAACGTGGGATCCGAACCACGGTGGAGGCCTGGCATTCCTCACATTCACAAGTTGTGATTAATACACGTCTTGTCAGAGGTCAAGGAAGGGTTCGGCATTCCCCATATTAATTAGGGTATGTAAGCGTTGGGTATGGTTTATCATTACGACTCTTAACAATGGAAATAAATTATATAAGATCGAATCAATTTGTCGGATGATATTTTCAAATAAATAGAGAATTATTTTGTTTTCATAAATGTTTTATAATATGTTCAATTTATTTAAAACCCAAATACCATTTAAACTTATAAAATCATTTCTCAGCTATTCTTGTGGTCGTCTTGGTGGAGAACAATATAGCACCTGGCTTCATCTCTCAGGAATTCATGTTAAGTCCTGAATGGGGTAGTTAATGATTGCGTTTGATAAGCTTGTGTTTTAATATAATAATAAATAAATACATTTCTTTTATCAGCACGTCTTACTACCTGTTCAGATAATACGCATTATTATTACTGTGTTCTGTCTTACGACAGGTACATTCCATTTGTCAGTGAACTTAAACCGCCAATGCACAACTTGGTATATTAGTAGCCTGTGCTTAGATTTTAAAAATTGATTTTTTATCATAATTAATAAATTGACCATTTATATGGTGAATATCATCATGTCGATATATTAATAGCCAATTAATGTTTGAAATGTATTTCTTCATTTACACAAAGCATACAATCAATAAATTTTTATTTCAAAATTAAAATTATGAAATAGTATTTTATAGAATATTCAAAATTAAAATGATATTACTTAAAATTTTCAGTGACCAAGTTCATCCGTATTGGCATCGCTGACAAGAATGACAGCCCTCCGTACTTTGACAAGGCTCTGTACGAGACGGAGGTGGACGAGAATGAAGAACTACATCACACAGTACTCACCGTCACAGCCAAGGACGACCATGAGGGTGAGTACTAAGAACTACATCACACGGTACTCACCGTCACAGCCAAGGACGACCATGAGGGTGAGTACTAAGACCTCCATCACAAGT
Source organism: Timema bartmani (assembly GCA_902151455.1). NCBI lineage: Eukaryota > Metazoa > Arthropoda > Insecta > Phasmatodea > Timematidae > Timema > Timema bartmani. Next base: position 32,619 of record CABFWB010001724.1, on the reverse strand, counting down.
TGTATATAATTGTTTACCAAACGGTTACTAACGGTTTATTCACTGGGAAAGGTGCCAGAAGGAAGTCAACCTACAAACTCGGAGAGGGATAATGTTTAAACAAGTGAATTAGCACATGTCAGGATTAATCCACAGTGCACTAGGCCGAGATTCAAGTCATGGCCTTTAAAACATCGGATATTTCGTATATTGTGAGCCTGTCGCCTTAGACCACATGACCTCCGAGGTTTTTAATGTAAAATTAATATATTGTTCATGTTTTAATTACACTAATGCATTAGAGATAGGTAAGGTATAAATTATATTAAATGCGCCGTATTCGCAAGGAAGAAAAGCAAGAAGTAATTTTGGAAAATCCACACTCAGTATGTACCCAACCAAGATTCGATCCCCAACTTCCCTGTTCCCTGAAAACAGAGTACATAAACCTGAAATTCAGTCCACGTGATTATTGATGCAAGTTTTAAATAAATGTATAAATCTTCAATAATTGACAAATGAATTAAAACGTTTAGTATTTTTTATGTTGATATTTTTTACAAATAATTGTATTTTAGATGGATCATCTCATGCGAAAAAATTCAAGGAAAATGTTTCATAAAAAATATTATTGATTTAATATATTTTAAAAATGAGTTCAACTTGTATTGCTATATCGGTTATTTCCAAAATTGCCAAAACTATCTCTTTCACACAGTACTCACCGTCACAGCCAAGGACAACCATAAGGGTGAGTACTAAGAACTACATCACATGGTGATGGTGGAAAGCAGTGGGGGACCTACAGTCTAACGTGGGTTCCGAACCACGGTGGAGGGGGGTCTGGTATTCCACACATTCACAAAGCGTGAAAGCACACACTTTGACAGAGGTGAAGGGGGAGTTTGGTAATCAGATAGATCTGTGCCGGGACCGGGATTTGAACCCCGTACCCCTAACACAGAAATCTGATACACTACCCGTAGAACGCCAGGTCCCCCTTATGAAAAAACTTATTCTATAGAATGTTAAAAATAAAGTAAATATAATTAAGTTCATCGTTTACATTCAAATTATAGCAAACTATAACTATTATGACAATTAACAAACATTAAAACTTGTTACAGATTAGATAATTTAAATTATATGAATGCTATTTAACCTTTTATGTGAATAAAAATGTCCCGGGAAGAAAATTGTGTCTACTGATGAAGAAACCCATGGCGATAAGATCAGAGAAAACCTGAAAAAACGATCATGAGATAGCTCATACCAGATGATCGTCCAACGATCTCGTCTGAAAAAGATCGTGTGTCATATCTTAGTGAAAGAAACACCGGAATTATTAAAATAAAATAATGATTTGTGGAGGAAAAGTGATCTTAAAAATACTATGAGAGTTTGCAACTGTGTAAAAATATATTATGAACAGGAAAAATTCCCAAATATACTAAATTGTGTAAGATCACGTTTGAATCAGAAACAGGCACAAATATCGAAGGCAAGATATGAAAGAATTTATAACATATGATAAAAGACCTTGGATTAACTGTTTAAGAAATATAAATATCACCAATTCTATCAAACAGAACCCGTATACGAGTACATGTTCAATGTTCATAAATATCAACCAAACAGATAATATTTGAAAATATAATACGTTATACCTAAAGGGTCCTTGGTTCCTACTGACCATATCAAGATAATATTATGTTGAGGTATTTGATATTAAATCATTTAGGTTTGACATAATAAGATAGTTATATTAAAATTAATTGGTCAACACATTATGCTATAAATTAAAAATTAAAAACATATTTTATCCAAGTACTTTATTTATTTTTATTGTTATAAAACCTTAAATAAATTAAATACATAATTAAATCAATCTTTCAGTAAAAGGCTTAAAAGAGAATAACTATTTTATGAATATGTAAGTTCTTGGAATTCCAGATGATACATTTTTATGTTAGAAGGAGCTACATTGAGGTCAGGAAATTAGAAGAAATAACGTTGGTTGCGCTGTTTAAGCTAATTATTCCAATCAGTACATCAAAGTTTATTTTTAGCACCGCGTCTTACTATCCGTTCGGTTTATAAGCCTATATACTAATTACACTAAAAGGTTAGGGATTAGGAAGGCTTAATTTAAATTAAGTGCACCCTCATTGGCGTGAAGATAGAGGGGCGACTATTTAGGGAAATCCACCCTCAGTGCACCTGACCGGGATCGAACCCCGATCTGCCCGTCCTCGGCGGTCTAGCCCAACACAAAATTTGCGCATTTGATCACACCGCCACTGAAACGGGGTTTTTAATTAATTAAGGATTTGGTAGGGCCCCGCGCAACGCAAGGCCTAATAATCCCTTAAAGGCACTAACTTTAAATTTACCTTTCACGTACAGCCATTAAACTAAAAACATTTCCCCCGGGCGATGCCTGGTACTTTAGCTAGTATTGAATGCAAACAAATTGAAAATATAAGTGTGTACAGTGACCCCTAATTAACTACATGTTAAACAAAGGATGATTGACTAAAAAGGAGCCTTTTAAATAATTTAGTTCACATACATAAAGTTGATGACGTTGTGAGCCTTTAAATATTTAATATAAAGTGCAAGAGATTTTTAATTATCAAATATATGGTCCTTCAATTAATATAATATGCATTAAGTATAATTATATTACCAGCTATACAATATTTTATTTCAGATTATTTACCATCTGAGTATCTGGGTGGATCCTATATATGAGGTTTTAAAAGTTATTTTTAAAATACTTTATATATTAGAATGTTATGAACGGTGATTGGTTTTTAATTCCCTAACTGTTTCCATTCATTGGTGTATTTTTACTTGAATGATTTTGTAGTTATTTATTTTTGAGATCCCGTTTGTTTGTGAAGGGTGAGGGTTAAATACATAAAGCTTTTTCAACGTATATGAATATTGAACGTTAACTACTTGATTTAGCATCGATACCAAAGTTTATAAGCATTAAACGTCAATCAAACGCTTGTTAAATACATTAAGAAGCATTGTATTTTGGGGAGGGGAGCTTTAAATTCTAAATAATAAAATAATTTAGCTTTTTTTTATATATAAATAGAGTTTAAAATTATTCGGCACACGATGAAAAAAATTCAAATAAAGGTCTACAGTATTTGTAAAAATTTATATAATGGTAATTTCAAGTGTTATTTATTACAAAATATACCAAAATAAAACACACTCTGAATAGTTTTGGTCACTGAACTGAAATAGTTGGGAATCCAACATTCATATTTTACAAAACGAATGCAAATTATCTCTTTTATATGCGATGGTTGGTATTATTTCAGTTATACGTACACAAAGTGGACTGGGCAGAATTTATATTTTATAGACTACTACATTCGTTATTAAAATTCTGAAACATAGATGATATATTACTCCAGCCAACTTAATGTAAAATGAAAATATGAAACATTTTGTGGGTGTATATAAAGCATTCATGGGGCTTTATCTTGCCAGCCACAAGTCAAGTTGAGTTGAATAAAGTTAAAATATATCGCAGAATGAAAACACTAATTTAACTTCATCTACAGCTATCTTTAAAATTCTTGCGACATTAACAAAATTTTAGGTATAAACCCTAAAAAAATAGTTGATTTTTATAAGTGCATAAAATTTATATTAAAGTTATACTACCTGCTATTTATATATTATTTTATATATTAATTATGTATTAATAAATTAATCCTTATTATAGCTAACTCAAAATTAATTAACTCAATATTAATTAATTAATCTTATTATTGTGACTGATTTTTCCTATCAAAAGTATTAAAATTTAAAACTTGTATTATAACTTAATAATATTAATATTATTTCTAAAATATAATTTGAATCTGAGTAGGATCAGAAAACCCTTGCATCAAATCCAACTATTAATGGTTTCTTATTTCAATATATTTTATTTTGTCAAAATATCAAGATTAAAGTTTAATTTCTAAAAAAAGTCGGGTATGGACGATTCGTATTTAATATTTTACGTTTATATACACACTATTATTAGTGCCACGTAACATTTGCTTATAACATTGCTCGTAAATCATGACCAGTCGATAACTATTTTTTTACACCAAAACAAGTTTTGCCAACGGTATTAACATTTTTAGTCAAACAAGAGCAAAAAGAGCAAATATATTAATAATTTTTTAATTAATTTTCTTCGTCTCTACGGAGATCAAAGTTCTTCCCCGTCCCCTTCTCCTAGCCTTTCAGTAAAAGTTTGATAACCATAGCTACTCTTTATGAAATACCCTAAATTATATGGTTTCATAGTGATATCCTGTTTTATTAATATATTTGCACATAGAAGAAAGCAATGCTCTACAATTAAGTATATATGAAAGGAGAATCTTGGGGGATGAACGATTATAATTACTGATATAAGCCGTGACAGAGACATATTAAAATATGGATGCATGTACTTAATTGCACGGTATTTCTCTGTTCCATCTGGATTCGTTTGGAACGTGCAATGTATTAGCACTATTGGCACAACCAAGTCACGGTGGTTGTGATGTCAATAATATATATTAGTAACCGATTATATTAACACGTCCATAACAGACTCTGCCTTAAATCATGCGAGAAGAATGACCCTGAACACGGTAAGATCCTTGGATAGATTAATCAGTGGTTAGAGTATTGGCGCTCTAAGCCAAAGGTCCCGAGCTCGATTCCCGTGTATAAGTGTCATTTTTTAATTTATTAGAATTTTAATTTTAGATTAAATGTAAATACTCCTATCTCTAAGTATAATGTTTTTGTAAAAATACAATAATTATAATAATTAAAGTTTGTATTATATTTGGAAGAAAGTACAGAGAGGGTGGATAGAAATATATAAAAAGGAACCAACACAATATGGCAGTTACAACGAAAAGAAGAACCCAGTTCACGCTTTACATTGCTGCCACTGGACAAAGAGGTAGTGGCAGCCTCTTGAAGATAATCGATCGCTACCGTCCAATCCCCCGGCCTAGGTTTCATTCTATCGGAATTCACCCGGAGGGAGTGTGAAAAGGCGCAACGCAACTTCCTAAAAGAGGAAAACTAAAAAAACAAAGTAATTGATGTTTGTAATAGTAAGTAGTTTAATAATATACATCGTCTCATCTTTAATATCTTTTTGTTCATTAACTGTACGCATTTCCAATCAACTTCCCGTAAAGACTTTGTCCGTATGTGTGGTCGAGCGATCAGGTAGGTTTTTGTTTTATAGAACATGTCACTGAATATTCTCTCTTTTGTGTGTGAAGATTGAGTGGTCATAAAGGTTTATGCTCCAATAAAATTACCGCGATTAAATCTCTGATTGTTTGTATGAACTAGATGTTGAAATAGTATATTGTACTTTATAAAAAATATAAATGAGTTTTGAACCACCTAAACGGACATGTAGTCGGGAATTAAACATTCTATAGAATATACTTTTATCTCAGAACCGCGTCTTAATACCTGTTCAGGCTATACGGATATGAATTAATAACTCTAATGCTGTTATGGATAAGAAATGTTTAATTATGAGGAATTGTACCCGAATTTGTTTGGAGGGAAAGGGGAATAACACCCTCAGCTCACCCGACTGAGATAAGAACCTCAGTCTCCTTATCTTCAGCTGTATTATCCATTGGTAGAGTGACGTCTTAGACCACGCGGCCACCGAAGCAGGTAATATATATTGAAAATATTAATGATCCTTACCTAGTTTACATAGCGGATTGGTACAAATACTATCCCATCTATTAATGTCACTAGAGTCCGTACCTGCTTATATTTTAGTAGCGGGTCTTACTACCCGTTTGGGTTATACGCTTGTTTACTAATTACTCTAATGGTTTTAGGGATTAGGAAGGCTATATTTCTAGGAAGTGTACCCGCATTTGCGTGGAGAGAGAGAGAGGAAAACCAATTTGTAAGAACCCCTCTCAGCACGCGAGATCCAAACTTCGATATCCCCGTCATCGGAAGTATATTCTAATACGAGAGTAGCGCCTTAGACCATATGGCCACGTAAGCGGTTCGTATTATATATTCCAGTCTCGGGAGTCAGCCACTCTCCAAACCTACGAATAACAAGCAGTTCAGCTGACGGTCGAATATCACCAATAAATTCGGCCTTTATTAGTCTTCATTTGTTTGCAAAGGAAATTTATTTTCCTTTTTTTTGGAATTTTTCATGTTCTCAACTATAATAATTTTGGCCAAAGGTTCACGCGAAATTTTCTCCCCTAAAAAAAAAATTATTATATTTTTTACGTGTGGTCGACCGTAAACTCAGTATGTATAAATATAATAAAACGGGCTAGTTTGTTGCTGCCTTATATTATGGTCCGTGTGGTTTTTATGTAAACTTGTTTTATTACTAGCTAGAAGAAAGTTTACTTCCCATAACACGAAAATACCCACGCACACTCTTCCCGGCATGCATAGCAAAGTGACAGTAGTTTCCCTACATTTACGTTCAAAGGATGGCAGGGAGGTTCACTTATACCAGTGCGCTACGTCTGCTGATATTTTCCCAATACGAACTACGAGTGCTCCGCAATACTTTTATTGTTGTAGTTCAAAGCTACCACATGTGTGTTTGTATTTATATGGACTATTACGTTTGAGAAATAACAAAACATGAAACGATATTTAGAATACAAATACACGAATATGAAAACTATTGTAAATGATTACTGCCCGAATAAAAAATTCTAAATAGTTGTGATATATTTATATGATGCAATGCAACAGTAATAATAGAATTCATGAAGTTCATTTTATTCTACCGCTTGGTACTTACTACCCGTCCTGTTTATATGTATTTTAATTAATCTAATGAAGCATACACTTTAAAGGTAAAATCAAGACGAAGTGTATCAGCAATATTGTGGGGAGAAAATCGGAAACAAAGCATAGTCTAACGCGCTAATCTCGTGTTGGACTAGATTGTCGAAGACGAGGAGATCAGGGTTCGACACCGGTCGGGTGCACTGAGGGTGTTTTTTTTTTTACTAAATAGTTTTCCACTCTGCCCTCACGTAAATGCGGGTGCACTTCCTCTAAATTCATCCTTCCTAATTCCTAACCCATTAGTGTAATTAGTAAATAGGTGTGTTAACTCCAACGTATGACAAAACCTGTTGATAAAAAATAGCAATGACATATTGGTTCAGTAATTAGTTTCTTTCAATAGTAAATTTGATGAATTTAAAAAAAAAAACATAAACTTTTATTTTTGTGGTCAGCATTGGTACCATGTTAATATATCGTATCTCAAATAGTTGCGGGGAAATGATGAAAATTTGAAAATTTCCCTTATGTTAAGTACCCTCAAAGTCATTATCATGAGTAAATAAGACGTTCCATCTTGTTTATATAATGATAAACAATGTCCAAATATAAAATTTAATCAAAATCGTTAGAGAAAGTTGTTTCGAGAAAATATAATTTTTCTTTTTTTTGCCCTTCAGTAAACTACCCTTAAATGAAGGGTTAGATATCTTATTTCAAAAACCCCTCGGGGTGACCATATGAAAACCCCAGATACCAAGTTATAGCCCAATCGGTAAAATAGTTTCGACTCTAGCCCGAGGTACAGACAGACAGCATCGAAAAGACCCCTTTTTTTGGTTTCAGGGGGTTATGAAACGTTGACATTTATAAAAATCTCGAGATTGATTTTTTTTTTATCGATTACAATAATTTCTCTCCGGGGTGTCAAGAGAAAGTAAAATGTTATTCACAGGGGTCTTATAAAATATAAAAGTTGTTTTTCTGAAAAATGTGTATAGTGAGAGTTTCCTCATATTTCCCCTTTACCTTTCAAAGTAATCAAGATAAAATCCTGTTCAACGTATACGTTTATTTATAAATGTTTCAAATCTTTCAATAGGATTTAAATTAATTAAGCCTTTTTTAAATATATAATTAACTAAGCCTATGTCTTTCTATCAATTCATCCCTTATTCATAACACATATTATCTTTTTGAAAATGAGCATTTCAATAGTATTATTGTATGAAATCACATACGTCTTTTATAATCATTTATATTTATAAACTAAAATTTATTTCTTTGTTTACGGAAGGAAATATATGAGAGTTAAGAAAGGAAGGATAGCTCTACCATTATTTTTTGTTTACAAATCTCTTCTTCCATTTCCTTTACATGAAAAGCTCCTTTATTTGCTATCCAGAAATAAGTAGTATGCAGGTCTCTTTCTTGGTTTTAAATAGTTCTCATTATTATAACATTTTAAGTCAACATTTAACTTAAATTAGTTTCATAAGCACTTTTTAAATTACTCGTAGTTCACCTTATATTATTATTATTACTATTATTATTATTAGCACTGCGTCTTACTACCCGTTCGGGCTAGACCCACCTACGCTAATGTGTAATGGTAGGGTGATTGTGAGATGAAATCGAGGACCTACAGTTTAACGTGGGATCCGAACCACGGTGGAGACCTGGCATAGAATAGACTGCCGACTACGGGGAGATCAGAGTTTGAATACCGGTCGGGTGTGTTGAAGAGGTATTTTATTATAAGTTTTTCCATTCTCCCTCCACGTAAATCCGGTTACGCTTCCTATAAATTCAACCTTCCTCTTCCCTAACTCATTAGCGTAATAAGTAGGCCTACATATGTGTATAACTCGAACACGGTGACAAAAAATTAATAATAATGTTTAAATTAACCTAATTTTGAGTAGCAAAAATTATGTGAAATAAAAGTTTCCTTTTTAAGAAAGCTTAAACTATTTTACAAATAACTCGAGGGAAAATTAATATATTTATATTTTAAACATTCATAACATACAATAAACACTAAGATATTTAAAAAAAATTCTAGCCATTTTTTTTCGATCATAGATTAATTGAACTTGAAACATTGATGGGCGGTATGTTCGTCGTTTCCAGCCAGTTAAATTAGGTAATTCCCAAGCAAGTTGTTAAAGTTGAAGCGGGAAATGAAAATGTTTTCCTCGCACATTCCAACTCTGAGACCAGTCCGTCGATCTAATTGACCAATTCCCTGAGGCTTGTATTTGTTTAACATGTTTACTCCACAGTGGGGAAGAAACGACCAAAGTAAAACTAAAACATATTCAGCGAGTAAGCCAATTTTACCGTTGAATGAATTATATCAGGTAAATATTACATCAAGTTAATAACGTTATATTTGGGTTGTAAGCTATCGCACATATATTATATTTGCTATAAATAATATTTAATATGCATTCGTAGTTTTGTGTATATATCCATGAATTATAATATTCTTATCTATTATTATAATTCGCTGTTTATTTAATTTCATATTTTAAAATGTTTTCTAAACAGTTTCTACTCATAGTTTATATATCATACCATACGTATTTTCATAATTTATAATATATGTAGGTATATAGACATGTATAACTCTATATCATTTCTTTCCAAATTTAACAACAAACTTTGTTATTAAATATTTTACAAGTATTAAAATATATGTCTCCACGATTGAATAAAGCATTTACTTAATTTTATTTGACCTAGTAACGTTATTTATATACTAATTAAATGCAAGTGTCCAATATTTTCCGAGTGAATTTAGTAGTATCTATATTTTATTTATATATAAAGTTGAAATATATTTTTTGCCATAATTTTCGGTAGAAAACTAATAACCAATATTGTATTCAACAACAAATACTGATAGTGTAAATTTATTAAGCACCTTCTGGTCAACAAAAATAGATGGTCAGATGATCTACTTTGTCAGGCTCGCAATAGTCCTCCATAATCGGAGTTATTTAACTACGTAAACAAAGATTCAGCTTACTAGTTTGATTGGCTTTGTAATTACCAGCACTGCACTGCTGGTAAATTATTGATCTAAGGAGTCAGACGCGCAGTAAATATAAGAGCAAAAAAAAAAAAAAAAA
>CABFWB010001724.1:0-21493 GCA_902151455.1 Timema bartmani | reverse complement strand
TATATATATATGTATATATATATACATACCATATCTATATACCCAGCCAGGATTCGAACTTCAACGTTCTCGTCACCAGAAGATCAGACTAGACGAGCTTTAATATTCGTCTGCGTGCCCACAGACGCCGGTAGGTTGCTATAAATTATATCTCCCTAACCAAATTATGTTATGACCTACTTAATTATATATTATTATCATTATTAGCACCGCGTCTTACTACCCGTTCGGGTTATACGCACTTACGCTAATGTGTAATGGTAGGGTGATTGTGAGATGAAATGGAGGACCTACAGTTTAACGTGGAATCCGAACCACGGTGGAGGCCTGGCATTCCTCACATTCACAAGTTGTGATTAATACACGTCTTGTCAGAGGTGAAGGAAGGGTTTGGTAATCAGATAAATCTGTGCCGGGACCGAGGATTGAACCCCGGACCCTCAGCACAGAAGTCTGACACCTTACCCCTAGACCACCAGGTCACCATCTTAATTATATAATCGACTGATATTATCAATTTTACTTTAAATACCCAAACAATCTTTATGCCAGAAATTGTTTGGAGCCATTGTGGCAGGTAATATTTAGACTAGGAAATTTTTAGGTAGTGGTTCTTTGTCAATGCCGTCCTTAGGAAGTGTGTGTGTGTGTGTGTGTGTGTGTGCGCGCGCACGCGTGCTAAAGTCAGACCTCCGAACAAATCAGAGCTCATTTGTTAGTGTATCTTTTTGGACGTTTATTTATTTGATTGCATATATATATATTGTTAATGCAGTGTAATGTTAACTTAAGACATGGTTAAATGTAAGAGAAGGTCTATACCTAAATTTCGCCATGTAAATAAAGACAATAATAGTATATTAGGTTAGGTTAGACGTCAAATAGTCAGGTATGCCACTGCTCAAACCAGTATTAAATAAAGGCCCATCTAATTACTCAAAGGCTTTTGATACTGTACTAGAGTCCTTCTTGCATTCAGACGAATAATATCCTGAACTAATGTTTTCCTCTTACACCATAACAATATTTGATCAGGTAAATTTTCTTTGTACTCCGGCTTTCTCAGCCCTCGCCGTTTTATAAACCCCGACCATGGAAATTACTATATTGACCCTAACCAACCGTTTAATTAGCGAGACGTAGTAATTCATTGTCGACGGGATCTAATTAGATGCGGTGAGCAGATAGGATCGGACGAAACGCTCGCCGCCTCTGCGTAAAGGAATGCTGTGGACGCCAGGAATGTTGGACTGTGCCTTTGTGCTATGGATAACTGGTAGTCACGCACGCAAATACACACACTAGAGCTTTCATACTTAACGGTCGAGGGAAATAGGAGCTCATGAAGAAGGAGTCAAATATTAGATGACTTAAAGGACAGAAGAACAATCTGGGAGCTCAAGGAGGAGGCAGAGGACTGGGCGAATTGGCGGTCTAAAGCTTGATTCACTCGTTCGCACAAAATAGAAAGCAGAATCTGCCTCAGTATGTTGACCCATGATGCTTTGCAACGTTAACTTAAAACAGCTGATTACCAACACATTTTATTTTCTAGTGGACAAACATATATTTTAGATAATTCTCCCGATGGTTGTTTACAAATTATATCGCTGTGTCGTGGCACAATCCAATACATCGATACAAGATTTACATTAACGGGTTATTACAAATCTCCTCACAACGGACAACGAAGCTGTCTGCTCGCTTCTAGCTCTACAGCGCATGCGCACTGATTTGACATGGTTGGTTCTGAGATTTGATTGGTTCTCCTGTACCGAACATCTCAGGCAGAGCGGACGAAGTAGAGATGAGTTGAACTTTAGCGGAACAGCTCGCGCCGATAAGATGGAGACCTTGGGATTGGCTTAGAGCTAGTCACGTGGCCACGTTTCTTTTCCGCGCTGGTTTTTCGGCGAACGTGTGAAATCCACAGTAAGTTCACTGAAAAAGGGGAATGGACTTGTCGTATAGTACCTAATTAATAATAATAATGGTAGAATGAAAGGCCACTAGTTACTTTACCGAGACTTTGAAATATTGAAGATGAGTTTGCTATCTCGGATTATTATCCGTGGCTGATATGCGAAATCTATTTTAGTCACATATTATTTAGTAATGATGTTAATTGAATTAAATTCTGTAAAGATAAACAAGAAAAGGTTCTTAAAGGCATTTGTATGAAGTGTTTCGCTTTACGGATATGAGACATGGAACGTTGATGCAACTGAAAGGAAAATATTAGAGGTATTTGAAATGTGAAGCTACAAAAGAATGTTGAGAATATCATAGATGTAGACGGTATCAAATAGAGAAGTGCTAAGAAAATCAAATAAATAAAGAGAAATTTGGAAAGGTACACAGTAAAGAAGAGTTAACATGGTTGGACATTAGATGAAGAAATGATAATTGTAGAAGAAGATGTAGAAGAGAGAAGTCCAAGAGGAAGACCAAGAGCTAGAACATGAGTCAGATAACGGACGATGTTGGTAGAAGAAGGTACAAAGATGTACAAATACTTGGCCCAGGATAGACAAAAGTGGAGATCTGCATCAATACAATCGAATGATTCATGATCTAACGATGTTTTGTAACATGATAGACTGAGTGCTTCTGATAAACCTGCCCTACTGTGAGTATACCCCGATTTTGGTTGGAAGAACAGAAGAGAAAATTCAAAAATACTTATTTGCGGCCAACATTGATAACATTTGACTATATTATTTGTGTTTTTCTATAAGTATTGATAATATCTATCAAAGGTGTCAGCTGGAGAAAAAATTATTTGACATATACGTATATTAAAATTATTTTAGTAACTTTAGCAACTAGATTCTACTTTTCATCCAACAAAAATCATACTATATATATAATCGAGTGAAGCCGTGTAGTAGAGACTAAAGGATCATAGTTCGTGTCATAGGGTATCTGATTCAATCCAAGGTGGAGCCATAAAGTAATTAATTTTTCTTGTTAATGTTAACGTTTGCACGTTAATAGCCGAACTAAAATAAAAGTTGATTTATAAACACATATAGAAGGCATTTTATATCTATTGTAGAGTAATTAAACGAAGATTTAAGTTTGTTTTGGCTGTTATGAGCGTTCCGCGATTTCTATGGCACGCAGAGGTACAAACGAATATGTACACCTCGAAGTCAGAATTTAAAAATATTGATTAGGTTTTCCGGAACTAATTAGAAACCGGGTCGGAAGTAAAAATGTATTAATAAATTAATGAAATGTTTGTTTGCCTGTCATAGGCATTGTGCGATCTCTACCGCACGCAGTGGTGTGCAATTATAAGAATTACTAGCCCTCAACACACGAACATTTGCACCAAAAAGCAGGAATTTAATCTTTTAATTAGATTTACTAAAGTTAATTAGGGACCGGGTCGGAAGAAACCCAATATTAATAAAATGTCTCGTGAGTATTGCGTGATATCTACCAGACACAGAGATATTGAATTAAAAAAAAAAGTAAACCCAGAGCACAAAAGGATGCTAGAATTTTAAAGTTTTGATTAAACCTTTTAAATTAATTAAACTACTTCCAGGCAACCTAGGGTATATAAGCTAGTTTTAAATAAATGCTCTCTTCTAACGACGAAAGAAGAATTTCGTGAATTTTCTAGATTAATAATCATTTATTTTTTATCATTTGTGATATACTGATGTACAATATCTATGTAAATATTTGTTTTACATTTTAATGGCATAAACAACTGTAATATATGTATTAAAAAAACGTTACAGATTAAAATCTCGCTGTGATGCTCTGATTACAAAATGTATAAAAAGATTTGAAAAGATTCCAAAAAGATCTCTGGAATATTAATTATCCGTGGTGGTTTACCATCAACATGACGTGACAGTTTTACTCATATTTCCACGCTCTATTTCACAAATTGTCTACAATATTTCGGTTTGGAAGACCTAGAACTATCCAATATTTGTTTTCAAATAACTCACTCTCCATCATCGCTCAAGGTTACAGTCAGTGTTTTTATTTTTAAATCCTTTCTTTTCGCATTCATATTACTATCAATTACTTTAAAGTATCTTCTACTCGAATCATGAATAATGATAATCATTAGCGAGCGTACTTATTAGCTAATTATATATTAATACAAGCTATAGTAATACAAACATGTTAGAGGTAAAAAAAAGAGACTATTCAACTGATTAAATTTCCAAATAAGATCTATAGATTAATATTTTACTAGAGACAGAACAGAAAAGCTGGTGCATTGTGCCTCTTAGTGTCTATATAAATAGATAAAATAAAACTGAAGCCATTACAATGAGATTGTAAAGATATATAAAATACATAAAAAGTGTCTAATCATTTTACATAGCCAGAGTACAACAAATGAATAGTGGTAAGTTTTACATAAATCCGTTTAGAACCATAAAAAAACAAATAAATACATTTTTTATTGGAATTGATACTTTTCATAATTCTACACAAATTTTATTACTTTGGATGTCGTATTTTTTTTTAAAATTATTTGTTTTAAAGAATAAATCTTAAGAGTCCATATTACGACTGATTAATCGGGAAATTATATACAATATCGAAAAGATAGTTTAGCATTTATTGCATAGATTGGGATAAGTATAATAGATATATAATTTTTTTAATTGTCGCGTCTTATTATCCGTTCGGGTTATGCGCCTATGTACTATGGATCAGGAAGGTTTAATTTGGACTAAGTGCACCCTCTAATGCGTGGAGAGAGAGTGGAAAAAATTTAGGAAAAATCATCCTCATTGTACACTACCAGGATCGAACCACGATCTTAGGCAGCCTAATCTAACACGAAAGTAGACCGACCATGCAGACACCCAAGTGGGTGATAATTATATTATCCATTCCTTCTTAAATCTTCCTATCTTATCATTTGTTGTATTTGTTAATTTATGATAAAGTGGTTTTACTGGTCTCAGCTCCCCTATTATTGAAAATAGAACTCAAAACAATGCACCACTATGCGACGCCTGCACCACTATGCTGACGCCTGAACCACTATGCGACGCCTGAACCACTATGCGACGCCTGAACCACTATGCGACGCCTGAACCACTATGCGACGTCTGCACCACCATGTGACGCCTGAACCACTATGCGACGCCTACACCACCATGTGACGCCTACACCACCATGCGACGCCTGGTTCAATATGTATTATCTATCTTTGGGTGTAGAGTGTAGACAGGCTTTTATTAAATTTATAAGGATTTTTTTATGACCTGATTAATACATGATACAATGTATCCTTTAATTTATCAAATAACGATACTAATGCCGGGGGCAATACCACAAACACAATATACTTTCTAAACTTTGGAAGTTCGGATTCCATTAGCTGGGATGGAAGGGGACGCGGGGGAAAAAATCCAGTGTTTTTGCAGTTTTTATGGCAAAACTTTGTTTGGCCAAAATAAATCAAATATTGCTCCAATAGAAACATACAATTTAATTTTCTTCAAACGGTGACCTTAACATTTCTTGAATATCTGGAATTTAATAACTTTTCCTATTCATTTAAAAAAGTTTCTCTTCTGAAGCCGCTATGCTCATGACAGATATTCAAGAACTGTTGGTATCAATATGTGAATAAAATGAAACTCTAAGTTTGTACTAGAGAAATATTTTATTTATTTTGGCAAAAAAATTGCTATGAAAACTGCAAAAAACACTTTTTTTTATCACCTCTTCTTCCATTCTACCTTATTATAAGCTTATTATCAAATAAAACTATATAACGTCAACTTCTTCGCCAATCATTTGGATATAAAAACCACAGACTCTGCATTCGTTCACCCTGAGTGGTAGAACTCTTCCTAGCACGTTTACAATATGACGTAGCCTATAATATAGGGCCATAGTATAATCAGTCAAGGTAAGACTGAATGAACAGTACATATTGAATGTTTAAACTTGGTATTTAATAATATTTTTGAATGCACGTGTTCAGAGAAACTACTTAAAATAATATACTAACAAATAAATTAAGTAAAATTTTTATATTAAAAAATGTACTTAGGCTTTTAAGAGATCATTATTTGAAAGCTTGTATTTTAGACGATTTTATATCACATAAAAATGAATACTGATGACGTATCACGTGAGTTTTTCCATTTTATTTTAATTTTGTGATGGTTTCCTAAACCATACCAGTATTATACTTAATTTGAAAGATATTGACCTAAAAACATATTTGTTACATATTATGTTATATTGACTGTTACTATAATACTGTGCATAAACTCACATTAATAATTTCGTTACTTTTTTTTTTAAAAAAAAGAGACAAGTTTGAATAAAACTTATCAAAAAGAATACGAAAATTTTAAGGCTAAGATCCAAAATAACAATGTAAATATTTTCACTGCAACACAGCTAATAGCCGATTCCAATCTTTGTGCTACGTAGCATGTGGACACAGTAAACGTGAACCCCCCCCCACCATCGATATTACTTGGTGGTATCACTTCAGCTCATTAAAATAGATACCAAACTACTTTATCTTGTTGGACTGTACTGCGTGCCACGCTATAATTATGTCTGATGCTTTGTACAAAATGTTATCTTGGTTTTATTTCTTAATTCGATGATGGAACTAGTAAGTGTTAATTAGGGCTGTCTTAATGATAATGGGCCTTATTAGAAAAATCTACACGCTATCATGAAAACTTGTGAGCTATTTATGAAAATAACTGATTGCATTTTCCAGGGAAATGTTAGTTGTAGGCACAGAAAATTTATTGGCAACCCACTACATTAAATCGTGGACCTTTAACCTTTACTGTTAACCAAATAATTTAAAAAATATACATTATATATTTGTTCAAAAGCTTAAGAAAACGAATTCAATTTAAAGTTTGTATATCTTTTTATATAGTATTAAAAATGTGATAAATATGAAGTAAAATTCGATATATCTTTTAGCGATTAACTGAACTATCTTTTAAAGGGAATTTTATTTTTTAATATTCACAATTCCTAAAAACCGTCTTAAAAACCATTAATACCATGTGAGTGTTAGTCCTTGGTTTGAATTGCCTTTCATGATATCTAGTACGTAATTTAAATACAGGTTTCCATGCTGAATCCAGAGAAAAATAGAATATCTGTAAGCGGTTTAAGATCTATCTAGATGGCAACGTCATAGCACACCAATCCAGGCAACCAGCAAATCCCTTTTATCTGGTCTACTGCACGCCCCTTTTATCTGATTTTTTGATGATTTTTTTTTAACCAATTCTATGAAAAAAGAAGCACTTCATTTACAATCCACTATAGATCAATCGTATCTGGTATATTTTTGAACCACAGGGAGATTACCTAAAAAAGTATTAGAACCGTTAGTTTGTAAGTATCTAAATCTCAAAAATACATCTTATACCAAAGCTTAGGCCTTCTCTATATTATACTAAATATATTTTTATCTGTAAAGACTAACAACTGTCGTATATTTAAACAGCAACAAGCCATACACTCCTGTATGTCGTAGCGCACGATAATATTTTTGCGTTTCATACAAAACATATTTCTTGCTTGTAACGCCTGTTGATTGTCATATAGGTAACCAGCAATACACTTTTGTGTGGCGTAGTGCAAGATAACTTTCTGTTTAATACCAAAAATATTTCTTGCTTGTAACGCCTGTTGATTGTCATATAGGTAACCAGCAATACACTTTTGTGTGGCGTAGTGCACGATAACTTTCTGCCACATTTCTTGCTAGCAACGCCTGGAAATTGTAATATACAGAGTGATTCAAAAGTTTAGGTCAAAAATGAAGGAGCAATATAGACGGACTCAGGTAGAACAACTTTCTAAAATTGACCTATTTCTTCCAAATTCATCCAACCAGGCGAGCCCATTGGAGATGTGGAAGTCTGATAGCTTTCCGCTCAGATAAGGACAAATTCAGAAATACCCGCACTTTGAAATAAAAGTGTGCCAGCGATCTTTTCTGTTATATCGACATTTGCAGACGCGCGATAAGTGGCCCATCTTGTAACAGCTCCGACACAAGTTCTTCTAAAAATATTCTGTAAATGTTTACAGTCAAAAGTGGTGTCAGGAGGTAAGGTCCGTTCAGAGCAAACCTCTCTTGGTAGTTGCGAGCAACGGTATCATGAGGGACCTGTCCAGCTCAAACATGGCTGTTGTAGCAATGGAAGAAAGGCCGATTCACACAGAACGCTAAGCTAAGCTAAGTTATGCCTTGCTAAGCCGCGCTATGTTTTTTTACGATTGTTGGCCAGGCTATTTTCCCATCTCCCATCTTGAGCCATCTTACGTTGCGCATGCGCATAACGAAACTTGGGCTCTGTGTTGAACAGACGCGGTGCTGGTTTGGTGAAAATAACTAAAGAATTGTTGAAGTTTTGTTTTCAGTATGTTTCACCAGTATTTAATTAATATTATATTTAGGTTTTATATTTAATAAATGTTTTTATATTAAAATGGAAGCGTTAATTGAACAAGTCAAACCTCCACCTCCCAAATTTTCTTCATCTTCTAAAACAGCTGCTAACAGCATCATCTTTTCTTCCTCAGTACTATAATCTTTTCTTCCTCAGTACTATAATCTTCTCTTCCTCGGTACAATCATCTTCTCTTCCTCAGTACTATCATCTTCTCTTCCTCAGTACTATCATCTTCTCTTCTTCAGTACTATCATCTTCTCTTCCTCAGTACTATCATTTGAACTCAGACAAGATATTTTGGAGACTACTGCACTCAAAAGACGGGCCTGTTAATTCACGGCTAAGCTAGTAGGATAATAGCAAGTATACTTATATCAGACCTCCCCACCTTCAATGGCCTTGCCTGACTCAGGATGACTTCGGAGGACATGTATTCCTGTTTGAAAAATGAGACTCTCGATATCCTCCTTAAACTTTGACATAAAGTTTAGTCATCAATACACTCTTGTGTGTCATAGTGGTTGATGATCCACTTTATATCTTAAAGAATATAATATCGTGTTTGTAGCGCCTGTTAAATATAGGATATATGAACATGCATTCTTATTTACCATATAAAACACTCCTCAGAACCAATTATTTTTAAGGATACGTTATATATTTTTTTAATTTTCCTTTTTAAAAAAAAAATTTCATTTAACTACCCTTAAAAGAATTTTCCCTATAAATACACGAATAAAATATTATTTCTCGCGTCAAATACTAGCTATTTATCCATCCTAATCAAAATCGTTAAAGCAATTTTTTTAAATACTTTGAAATTTCAAAAAAATATCATCAGTAAACCACTTAATTTAAGGGTTGGAACAATTTTTTTTAATCTTTGTGGTAAAATCATATACTATCGAGTTTGTATAAAATCCATCAAACAATTCTTGCTCTAGCCTCAGGGGCAGGCATTCAAAATAACGGACATACATGAGGGTATACAGAATTGTAAAAACCCGAGTTTTTGGGTCCGGGGGCGAATAAAACTTTAACATTTATTAAAATCTCGGTAAATAAAATTTTAATGGTTATAATACCTTTTATATATTGTATATAAATATAAATATAATGTATATATGTGCTAAATTGAAAAATCCTTTCCAGATATTTAATTACTGGATTAAATGGCCTGTGACTCACAATAAGGAAGAAAAGTAAAGTAGAATATTAGTATAGTATTATATATTTAAATTATCTTTATAATGTAATAATCTTAGAATAATCATAAATATAATAGAAGAACACAGACGTATTATGAATCTTTAAAATTCCCACTAAAAACATCTTGTGATTTGACTTGATAATAGATTAATTCTTTTAAATTAATATTAAGGTAAACAGTACACCATACCAAGCTGAAAAAAAAAAATTACTAAGCAAAAATAACGAATATCATGATTTATTCATTTTCCACATTATTTTAATTTTCTTAGAATCAAAATAGTAATTTACACAAGAATTAATTTAAAATGTGAACATTGGCAATCTTACTAATATTATTGGCTTTTATATAACAATAATTCTTACCAAAACTACCATTTTTAACGTTAAATACACATATAAATTTGTGTTCATTAGATGATTATATTGATGCTTTAACAATTTCAAAGAAGTTTCCCATAATACCTTTTGACTCGGGGAGAAAATCTTTCTAATCTCGAAGTTCTTCTGCCAGCCATAGCGATGTCCTTTTAGGCGTGTAACTCTTCATTTAGCTTCACATTGTGAATTGTAGCGTAATCCCCCAGATAATTTTTTTTTTCGTTCTAATTTTAGAGATTCTCTTGGAGCCCAGTTTTCTTATAGTCTGTCAAAACCGATCAAAATACGTTCTAGATCGTTTTTGGACATCTGGTATTGTATTTTCGAAATTGTGAGTCTTTCAACAGTACCCTACAATTTACAACTAATAGACAAACATAAACAATGTATTTATAAGAGGTTGGCTCATATGTTTTTTGTGCGGATAGCTTATTTATATATATGTATATACTTTACAAGAATTATAGTTACCAGCCTACGGTCCGGATTAATCTCTTATTCAAGCCATATATTTTTCCACTACCGGCTTGCTAGGCCTTTCGTGGCTTCATAATATAACTTAACACTAGGACAGGCACAACATCCAGTCCCCACCCGTTTATTCATCACTGTGAAAGGGTAAACCCACATTTCACTGATGATAAATTTTCGGCTCATACAGGGAATCGAACCCGAGACCCTTAGTTCTATGGAGAGACATGCTATCGACTGAGCTAAGGTGTCGGATGTATATATATATAGAATGCATTAATTTTATTAAAGCAGGCTTTCAAAATACCGTAAGTGTAAACATTTAATTTTTGTACTATTTAAAAGAGAAATTAGTCTTTAGCAATAATAATAATGCCGTGTCTGGGCTATATCAATCTGTAGCTCAGCTTGTGGAAATATCAGCCAGTACTAATGTACCGTTGTCCAGGTGACGCCCGGATGTACTAATCGTACATCCTTTCCGTGGAGGATCTTTCCATGTCCCGATGAGATGAGGGGTGATAGAGGATATGACGGGTTAAAGTCAATGACGATCTTAACCTAATTCATGCCTAATTGACCAAATGCCGGTGATCATGGGAATTAATCCCCTTTGGAGAAAAATCAGCCTGTACCATCCGGGAATCTAACACAGGACCTGCAGGTCAGCAGACAGGGGCTCTGACCACTCCACCACGAGACCGGCTATTTATCTCCAGTAATAGATTTCATTGCTCCCGTGTGTTAGTTTTATTGCGACAATCTAAACTGGCACAAAACTACACACATTTTATCGTATTAAAATGACAGCTATAAATTGTGTTGTTTCAAATATTAATAGCACGCGTCGGTGGAACGTAGATTACGTGTCAGGCTCACCTAGTTGGGTCTGACTGTACTGGGAGGGTCGGGGTTCATACCCTGGATTGGTGTGCCGAGGTAATTTTAACTCTATGGTTTTCAACTTTTCTTCAAAGCAGGTAGTTGATTCGTTCCACGTGGCCAAGTGGTTTAGGAAGATTGTCTTTAAAAGTAGGGCACCCTGTTCGTGTCCTCTTTTGGAACTACCAACATTTGTATTTCAATAAGAGTTAATATCCAGATTATCATATTCTAGTCAACCTTTTTTAAATAAATTAGTTGTCAATTACCCTCTTCGGTGGCCGCATGGTCTAAGGCGTCACTATCGTGTTAGACTGGACTGCATATGATGGGAAGATCGAGGTTCGAATCCTAGCTGGGTGTACTGAGGGTAGTTTTCCAAAAGGATTTTCCACTCTCCCTCCAAATAAATGTTGATACACTTCCTTCAAATTCAATCTTCCTCATCCTTAGCTCATTAGAGTAAGTAGTAGATATTCGTATAACCTGAATAGGTATTAAGATGAGGTTCTGAAAAGAAGTTGTCTATTTACTCTATTATTCTTTGAGATTATCGATTTAAGGTTATTGTTCTAATATTCATTAAAATATAATTTATATATTTGTAAAAATAATGTTTGGCTTACAAAAATAAACATTTGGCTTGAGATAATTATTTAAAAATTATCCTTATTTTACAGAAAAGTTTATCTACATAAGTTTTTTCCTACTCTTTAGGTATTTTTCCTTTAACAGGATCGTTACCACATATAACCTCAAGGTCATTCGGGGAGTCAAACTCCTTGGTAAGCGAGAAAGACTTAAAATAACGAGTTGTCTTAAAAAAAATACAGTAAGAAAGAGATGAGGGTTTTTTTCAAGCAAATATTGTAACCAAAACTAATTCTCACTCTACAATATTAGCAATAATACTAATGAAAACTCCATGTAATAATATATAATATGAAATGCAACTTTATTTAAACCTACCCAATTGAATTGTTTGTTTGTTGCGTTATTTTCATTCCCTTAATCAACATTTTCCTTTCTACCGCGTGTCTTGTATTTAATTAAGAGGCGAGTTCATGAACTTCTCCGAAGAGCTGTGTTAACCGCGTTTAATCTCTAGACCCCGCATATAAATGGCATGTAATATTGAGTTCCTTCCCCCGCCACAACGCTGCGCTGCTGTATTCTTTGTTCAAAGGAGTAGATGGGACCTATTAATACGGGAAGAGTTGATGTGTTTTAAGCATGCTGCGATGTCAGTAACGGATATATCACCATGCTGTGCCACAATGAGGAGAAGTGGGAATGTGGGAGGATTATAATTATATCCTGAGAACATAAGGTCTGCGTATAACTCAAACGTGGTGTAAAACTCCCCATAATGCGGGGAATGTTAGATAGTACCTACTTACTTGCTTACTTACTCTATGGTATTGGAACTTGAAAGTTCATTGGCGCACATACAACAGTACGCTACCTAATCCTTTTGAGCTAGTACTATCCAGTCCACCTCACTACACTCTATCCCTATCTTAAGCTAGCACTACTATCCAGTCCACCTCATTACACCTTATCTTGAGCTAGTTATATCCACTCCCCCTCATTGCAACCTATCCATATCTTGAGCTAGTTATATCCAGTCCACCTCACTACACTCTATCCCTATCTTGAGCTAGCACTACTATCCAGTCCACCTCATTACACCCTATCTCTCTCAGGTACATTCTAATGTTATCCTCCCATCTGCGTCTAGGTATTCCCAATGGTCTCTTCCCATTGGGTTTACCAGTCAGTAACCCTGAACAAGGTTCTATATTCTCCCAACGGTCTCTTCCCATTGGGTTTACCAGTCAGTAACCCTGAACAAGGTTCTAGGATCTCCCAACGGTCTCTTCCCATTGGGTTTACCAGTCAGTAACCCTGAACAAGGTTCTAGGATCTCCCAACGGTCTCTTCCCATTGGGTTTACCAGTCAGTAACCCTGAACAAGGTTCTAGGATCTCCCAACGGTCTCTTCCCATTGGGTTTACCAGTCAGTAACCCTGAACAAGGTTCTAGGATCTCCCAACGGTCTCTTCCCATTGGGTTTACCAGTCAGTAACCCTGAACAAGGTTCTAGGATCTCCCAACGGTCTCTTCCCATTGGGTTTACCAGTCAGTAACCCTGAACAAGGTTCTAGGATCTCCCAACGGTCTCTTCCCATTGGGTTTACCAGTCAGTAACCCTGAACAAGGTTCTAGGATCTCCCAACGGTCTCTTCCCATTGGGTTTACCAGTCAGTAACCCTGAACAAGGTTCTAGGATCTCCCAACGGTCTCTTCCCATTGGGTTTACCAGTCAGTAACCCTGAACAAGGTTCTAGGATCTCCCAACGGTCTCTTCCCATTGGGTTTACCAGTCAGTAACCCTGAACAAGGTTCTAGGATCTCCCAACGGTCTCTTCCCATTGGGTTTACCAGTCAGTAACCCTGAACAAGGTTCTAGGATCTCCCAACGGTCTCTTCCCATTGGGTTTACCAGTCAGTAACCCTGAACAAGGTTCTAGGATCTCCCAACGGTCTCTTCCCATTGGGTTTACCAGTCAGTAACCCTGAACAAGGTTCTAGGATCTCCCAACGGTCTCTTCCCATTGGGTTTACCAGTCAGTAACCCTGAACAAGGTTCTAGGATCTCCCAACGGTCTCTTCCCATTGGGTTTACCAGTCAGTAACCCTGAACAAGGTTCTAGGATCTCCCAACGGTCTCTTCCCATTGGGTTTACCAGTCAGTAACCCTGAACAAGGTTCTAGATTCTCCCACTCGCGCTGCACGTCCTTCCCACCGTCATTTACGAGACTTTCTCACCCTAACAATGTATTGTAATGAGTACAGGGTATGTAGCTCATAATTTTGTGACCTCCTCCACTCCCCAGTATTCTAATCCCATTTTTTTGTACCAAATATCTTCCTGCTCACCTTGTTTTAGAACAATTTAAAATTATTTTGATCATGTAATGTAAAACATTATGTTTACCACCCATAGAGAACCACCGGTAAGACTATTATTTTGTACATTCTGAGTTTTACATTCCTGGACAGCAGATAATATGCTAACAACTTAATGACCGAATAATAGCATGAAATCTCCCGACTGTATTATTTTCCTGGTTTCCAATATAATATCTAATATGTGAGATGTTAACTGATGAAACTTTAAATTAAACATGGAGTTTCTAAAATATTTAATGTGTAAATGAAAGTTACAGGGGGGAACATCAAATTCTAAACCCAAACATAGCTAGTGCTTCCATATGTTAGAGCTAGACAATCATGATACCTTCCTGATAGACTTTATATTTTGGTTTTAAATAGGTATCTGTAATCTTTAAATTAATTTTACTAAAAAAAGTATTTGCTGAGCTCCTTATGAGGTTTTAGATAAAAAAGTTGTCCTGGTAAATGTTAGTGGTGACACTTTCTTCCTTTTCGCCTTGTACCTTTAAAATATTAGTCTAGTTTGAATATTGTAAAGCGCATGGATTTATGTCAATGTGTTTCAGCCTATTTAAAGCCTTCCCTGGGCTTATTGAGTATATTTCCCTTTTGTCTCAAACTTATCGTTGGACATGTTCGGGGGAATTAAAAGTGGCACGCGTTTCATAAATGATTACTTCCGACAGAATCTGTTTAAAATATTTAAAAGACTCTAAATCATTTTTAGAAACATGAAATTTAAATTCTCACTGGTGGAGAGATGGACAAATACGTAGATCTCGTCTTGTCTGGTTCATCGTTGACGAAGATTTACGGAAACAAGTGTAGTAATATGTTTTCTTCTGTGTTGCTTGAATAAATTCGGTTACACTTTATCTTAATTTTACCTTCACCGTACCTACAAAATTTATGCAATCATGTGGTTAATCTGGAAGAGTTTCAAGAAACAAAGTAAAATAAATTAAATATGCAAAATATTATAAATATGAAATTAATTATTAATTATATAGGATACAGAGTCCACTAGCAGATTGGCACCTTACAATAACGTTTGTATATTGGGTTTGTCACACAATCAAACAAGTCTAATATATTACGATTCATATCCAAATAATGTTATAATTTGTTTAACTTTACCCCAAAATATGGTTGGACCAGGACGACGTGGCTTCTATTATTTTAAAATGTCCCTCATATTTTATGTTGCTCGAAGGAATAAACTCGGTGGCTATTACAACGCAACAGGGGAATCCTCTAACAGCCAAAATACGACAGAATGAATGACTTTCAAATCCTAATTTATTACATCATAAAAACTGAGAAGTATGGAGTATGACGTGAAATGTAATATTACATCTACATGGTCAAAAACTCTCTGAGAAGTAACACATCATTTTAAGATGTTGTAAAGAGTTGCAATTTTCTTATCATTCTTTTGGATGTCTTCAACATCGTATATGTCACAAATATTTGTAAAAGAAAATAAGTAAATAAAATCTACCAGTACATTTTGGAGAAGTTTTAAACTTTTTACATTAATCATATTTGTAATATTAAATAAAATTAACAGAGTAGCATTGACAAAACAATATTTAAACTATTAATAATTTTACTATTTAGTTTTTTGTTTAACTACATGTTTTAGCGTCAACGTGTCAGTAATATTTATTGAAATATGTATTATTTTAAATGGAGTAGTAAAAATTGACTTTACACAATTATTTGAAATATTCTACCTATAATAAAATAAATAGTTATGAAATGAAAAATAAAAGAGCTACATTTAAAGAAAATATCGAGAATGGAGTTTATTAAAACATTGTTTGATCTCGGTACTATCCTCTTTATTTTAAAAAGTATTTTTTTTAAATATCCCTTGTCTATTATTAAATTATTTTAATATTACTTTTTAACGCAGATGTATGTAAAAAAATTTTGCTCATTTACATGCACCCTTAAGTAGACAAATATTACGTTTGTTACACGTGAAAATTAGTCTGGAAAGGTTATGTAATAACACCTCAGATCAAAGTTATGATTGATTTGAAAATTAAATGTAATTTATAAACCAAGTAATCTAAAAGTTAAAAAGTTAAAGTTTTCTGATTTTAAAGAAAGCTATAATCTCTCTCCTCACAAATACATTTTCGTAGTTAAGCCATTAATAATAAATTATATTTACCCTAAAACAAGAGAGAAATTTTATTTTAAATCAAAAATATTTTATTATTTGGACATTGTGTTTTTTTATATTACTACAATAATTATAATAATAGCTGGCTTTACCATTTTAATTTTAATCGCCATTATATTATTTATGAAATTAAATGTTCTTAGTTTATCCAGACTATCAATATTGCTATAATCCATAAAAATCATTTTCTAATTTGTCATATAATAGATAAATTATTGTAATCGTTAAAATGTTTAACTTCGAATTTATTATGGATAACCTTGAACTAAAAAATAGGATCTTTTATTTATTTTTTTCTGTATGTTCGTTTGTATTTTAGGTTATGCCTGAATGGATTGATAGTTTTCATTAAAACTTGATATTTAGAATATATCGAGGATAAATCGAAACATTAAATCTAGCTCTAAAATTAAAGGAATTTACTGATGAGTTATATTTGAAAAACCGATATATTATGAAAATTGTTACTAAGATGTGGTTACAAAGGGATGGATATTTGGGGGGTTGTTTATAACAGTAAATAACATTTTATTCCTTGTTTTTGAAGGAAAATTTGTTTCAGGGAAGCTAAGTGAAATATTGTTGTTTTTTTTTAATTTGAAACTCTTTGAAAATTTATATTAAGGTTTTGCTTAAAATGTGTATCTGGGGAGTAATTCACATAATATATAAGAATATTGGTACATTGACTTAAAAAATTCCTTTGAGTCTCGTATAAAATGTAATTATTTAACATTTTCATTTTTTTTAATGTTAAAAATTACTTTTTTTTAAATTAATCTATGAATAGTGTTGCGTTTAATTCACAAAATACATGTTTGTCTGTATTATTAAGTAAATTTATTTCAGGATATATTTTGAAACAATGTTGAAACAATTTTTAGATTCTTTTTTTAGAAAATATGTATCTCAGCATTTATTTTTATTTTTTAGAATGCAAGTTTTATTTTTCTAATTTTTGCATAAAATAAATTCTCTGTTCAACGCGAATATAATACAAACTTATAAACTTATTAGTTTTTTTTATTTTGATTTCCTAAATAATTTATTTTCATGAGTGCACCAATTTGTTCTTATTAAACGTGTTTTTGTGAAAATGTGATTATTTATTTTTTTATGACATTCTATTACTTTTATCCCAGAACGTGAGAATGGTACTTTGAAAAGATATTCCCTCTAAACATCAACTTTCCTACGCTCTATCAATTAAATTTCACCTTTACACGGGAATAACGGCGCAGCATTCCACCCGTAACGTAAAATGTAGGCAGGGAGCACTTAGCTGCTGCCCGCCCTTCCATTCCATGCCCGCTCATGGTCATTTTTTTTTTTTGTAACGTTACTTTATTACTGTACGAGGTAAACCCTTTCAGCTACTTCCTAGAACGAGAATTTGCGGTGTCTGCATCCAATATGGAGGAATGGGACAGTGGCAGAGCTATGATTACCTCGCTCCAAATATGTGCTAAATTTAGATATGGATGGTTAAGCTTTGTTTTAAAATCTTATTTATTGGATGAACAATTAATTTACTAATTTAACTATAGTATAGCTTTATTTGGATTTTACCGTGTAGTACATGATAGTTGATATTTTTTAAACTGTAAATTGAAGGTTTCACTATTACACTTTTTTATAACTCCACTATGAATAGTAAAAAAAATATTATATTATAGAGGAGAGTATACAAAGTTATAGAATGTAGTGGAGGAGGCTAACATTTTTCTGAATATTTTACTTAAATGAAGGCATATTATATACAGGGTGTTCCCGGTTTAAACGGCCAAACTTTGAAAAGTGGTAGTGGATCAAAAAAAATAACTCAAAATGTATTTTGGAGATGGGATAGTTTTAGCTTTCTTTTCGCGTAAACAGCAGAAAGATAAATAAAAACAAAATACACTAGGTTGGTATTAAATAAAATATTTATATATTGATTTGGTTCAAATTGACGGCTTCCAGCCCAGAGACAAGCGTTGCACTTATCAATGACAGAACGAGTGGCTGACTGACATTGTACCTATCAATGACAGAATGAGTGGCTGACTGACATTGTACCTATCAATGACAGAACGAGTGGCTGACTGACATTATACCTATCAATGACAGAACGAGTGGCTGACCGACATTGTACCTATCAATGACAGAACGAGTGGCTGACAGACATTGTACCTATCAATGACAGAACGAGTGGCTGACAGACATTGTACCTATCAATGACAGAACGAGTGGCTGACAGACATTATACCTATCAATGACAGAACGAGTGGCTGACAGACATTGTGCGACTGTTGTTTCTTCGTACACTTGCGTCATCCTTTGTCGTAACGATTGAAGGCCAATAACAGGTACTTCAGACACTTTTTAATTGAGAGCTCTCCATTCAAAAATAAATAAATGACGGCGTTAAATCAGGTGAGCGCAGAGGACAAGCCACAGGTCCATCTTCCATTGCCGAGGATCTCCACAGAAAAACGTGTTTTGATTTAGTTTTGATCTGTTTGCGCAAAGAGTGAAGATAGAACTAGCAAATCTCCAAGATACTGGTCGAGTTAGTTTATTGATCCACCACCACTTCCCAAAGTTCAGCCGTTACACTCGGGAACATCCTGTATATTGACTGGAAAAGTTAGAAATTCGCTCTGGAAAAAGTGTAAAAGACGGGGGATTTCAAAATATAGTTTGGCTGGACACTGAAAAATAAAACAGTAAAAGCTCCTTAGTAAACTTGGTAGAATGTTATTTTTAATATTCGTGTTCACATGCCATCTTTGTTCGTCGTGTAGCGACATGTACGTCAAGGAGCACTCGAACGTCAGCATCCTGTTTGCGGATGTTGTCAACTACTCCCAGTTGACCGTCTCTTTACCAGTCAACAAACTCGTCGAGACGCTCAATGAGCTCTTCGGAAGGTTCGACGATGCGTCAGAGGTTTGTGAAAAGTTTGTATTTATGTCCCTTACACTCCTCCCCCCCCCTCATTTTTTTTTCCACCCTCGAAACTACGAGAAAGTCCGAACGACCTGAGTCGTCGCTCTCGTGTTGGACTGGCCTGCTTGGTGATGGGAAAATCGGGGTTCGAATTCCGGTTGGGTCTACTGAGAGTGGTTTTCCCTAAATGGTTTCCTACTCTCCTTCCACGCGAATGCGGGTAGATTATCTCTAAAATGCTTCCTTCCTCACTCCTACCCCGTTAGAATATTTATCATATATATGTATAACCTAAACAGGTAGTAAGACGCGCTGATAAAAAATATATATAAAAAACCACTCCTAGTGCATCTGGCCAAGATTCCAACATCAAATTCTCCATCCCCTGCAATCTGTCGGCTAGACTGACGTCCTAATCTTTGTGATCACTAATAGAGGTCCAGTTAAATGAGTTCTTCCGTGACATTAGTTTGGGTTTAAAGAGGTCCTTAGTTCAACCTCAGTTGATTTTTTTTAAAAGAGTTAATTGTATTTGACTTGTTGGTTTGTTCAGACTCGAAATGTACTCCGGATCAAGTTTCTGGGTGATTGCTACAACTGTGTGTCTGGGATCCCTGACTCGAACCCGTCCCACGCCAGTAGTTGCGTCAAACTGGGGCTGGATATGATCTCCATCATAAGGAAGGTCAGGTGAGATGAGTAAAATATCTTAAAGTTCATAAACCTGTGTTGGGAGCTCAGAAAGTTGGGAAGGAGGTTTAAGGGGCTCAGAAAATAGGGATGGAGATGTCAGGAGCTCTGAAAGTTGGGATGGAGGTGTCAGGAGCTCTGAAAGTTGGGATGGAGGTGTCAGGAACCTTGAAAGTTGGGGTGGAGGTGTCAGGAGCTCAGAAAGTTGGGGTGGAGGTGTCAGGAACCTTGAAAGTTGGGGTGGAGGTGTCAGGAGCTCAGAAAATTGGGATGGAGATGTCAGGAGCTCAGAAATTTGGGTCGGAGGTGTCAGGAGCTCAGAAAGATGGGATGTAGGTGTCAGGTGCTAAGAAAGTTAGAAAAGGGGTGTTAGGAACTCATAAATCTCATAAGGAGGTGTTAGGAGCTCAGAAAGATGGGATGGAAGTGTCAGGTGCTCAGAAAGTTATAAAGGAGGTGTTAGGAGCTCATAAATCTCATAAGGAGGTGTCAGAAGCTCAGAAAGTTATAAAGGAGGTGTTAGAAGCTCATAAAGTTTGGAAGGAGGTGTCAGGTGCTCAGAAAGCTGGAATGGAGGTGTCAGGAACCCTGAAAGTTGGGGTGGAGGTGTCAGAAGCTCAGAAAGTTATAACGGAGGTGTTAGGAGCTCATAAAGTTTGTAAGGAGGTGTCAAAAGCTACTGTAGAAACATAGAGGTTAATTTTCTACACATATAAGTCTTAACAATTTTTTGTATATTTGTTATAGGCACATTAGCATTAGATGAGAAACCTTTTAAATGAAGTTAACAAGTTGTCATTTAATTACAGGACACCCTTGAAAGATATTCAACAACTCTCGATATTACCAGGTGAAGAAACTTAAAACTATGTTTTCTACTGGAGAAATATTTTATGTATTTTGAGCAACAAAAGTTTTTCTATAAAAACTGCAAAAAAAAACTGCCCTTAACTCGCGTTCCCTACATCCGCTTCAACTCGCGTAGACTTTAATTCCAACCTATCTTATGAGGACTTTCCCCACCATGTTCCCTCGTTAAGACCTCACCTTCCCCCCTCTAAATCACATCCAACTGAAACCAATGTTGTTGTCCAGGGAGGACCGCAAACTGAACGACCGCCTGAACATGCGTATAGGTGTCCACTCAGGGAAGGTGTTCAGTGGACTGCTAGGAGTGTGCAAGTGGCAGTATGACGTCTGGTCGCATGACGTCATCATCGCTAACCACATGGAGCAAGCCGGACTTCCTGGGTGAGTGAACGAGTGAGTTGACTACCTCCTCTGATGAGCTGCTCTCCTTGCACCGGCCACGGAGAAAACCGTGACATA